>CANYCX010998857.1:0-31851 GCA_948193385.1 Breynia disticha f. nivosa | reverse complement strand
CATGTTGATATATGGTTGATGTCATGTTGATATTAAAAGCATGTGATTGCTTTGTGTTATGGATAAGCATATGGTTGCTTTATTATTGAGCATAATTGATTAAGAATATGAGATGCATTAATCATTCATTGTGTTGCATTTATTGTGTGACACTGAGATTGATATCCTATCCTGGGCCTGAGGATTATTCCAAGAGAGATCTCAATGCCGGTTTGGGACAGATGATATTCTAAGTTGGGCTAGATGTCGTACTGGGTACGATGCCGGTCTGGGACCGAGGGAAAAACAGAAAATAAAAAGAAAAGAAAAGAAAAGAAAAATAAAGAAAGCAATACCCCGGGGCATTTAGCATGTGATTGCATTGTCATTCTTATGCATTTCATTATGCATTCATGATTAACATTGTTATTGAATTGCTATTTGATTTGTGAATGCTTATATGATAGATATGAGAATTGTATTTTGAATGAAAAATGTATGATTTACGTTGAGTAAATATGTGGTATGTGATTTGACTTGGATATGATGCTTTATGAGAATTTTATGTGTATTATACTGTTGATACGGTACATTCTTTATGTTATAAACATAAGATAATCAAAGCACTTAAATGATTAATGATTAATGAAATATGATTTGGTTCATGAAAACAATATGGTTAAGATGAAAACAAGTGTATTCTAAGTGTTTTGAGGTATAAACACTATTGAATAAGTATGCTAAGTATGTTGGATAAGAATAAGACTTAAAGAACTTGTTTGTTATTGAAATAAGAAGGAAACAAAGGTATAATACTGCAAAAGCGAACACGAGCACGAACCCATGGTCGTATTTACCAGAAACCAAACATAATGCAATAAACAACATAATTGATACAAAACAAGACAAATTTATGTAACTATGAAATGGCACACACCTTAGTGGCTTTGCTCGTGGTTTCCTTGAACGATCTGCCCACACTCTCTTGTAATATTGGATTTGCTTGTAGTAATACCTTTTTCTGTGAAAAATAATCAATGAGGAAAATGACAGAAGCGACACAATATATATAGCATTACAGATAGAAGAGACTTGAAATAAAGAGTTTTTTGTGTAACTATTCTCTTCGTCTCCTCCATTCATAAGAAGGACTTGTTGATGAGTGTTTGAAATATAACTTTCTGCACTAACTCCATTTTAATTCTCTCAGACTTGAGTTTCTTCTGATCTTTTGTCTTTGCAATGAATGATTATTTGTTAGGGTTAATCGAGCTAAACATCGAGATAATAACATTGACTCCATTTTAATTCTCTTGGAGGTATAAAGAGTGGTAATGGCTAAAAAAACTGTTAAGAAAGGGAGTTAAGGGAGAGAGAGAGAGGGAGTGGCTGATGATAGCAGTAAAGGGGACCCAATAATGGCAGTAAACAGGAAGTGATTTGAATTGTTGGGGAACCTGTGCAGGTTTTGGTGGAGTTGACAAACCCATGCGTCTTTGATTTAAGATTTTGAGAATGATTTAAATAAAGATGGTATTTCTAGGAAAACATTACAAAAAGTGTTAAAATAGGAAAGACTTTCCATGGATTGAGAAAATACGAAAATGACCTTTTTAGGGTGGCAGCCCATGTTTGTTCTGGTGGATTGTTATTATCACGACCGATTTTGAGCACGTGACCAGCGTACAAAATAGACTGTCTATGAGAGTCCGACTTGAACATACAAGCCTTTGAACTTACATATACCAATTAATTATTAAAATAAATAACGTGAGCCCAATAAAATAAATATAAAATTAATTTATTTAATAAAATACCCACAGGACGGTATGTAGTATCTAACACAAATTGAATCGAATCAAAGACTCACACTGCTTGAAACAATCCTTGCTGTTAGAAGCTCTCTCGATAATTTCCAAATAGATTAAAATCTCATAAAAACCTGCAAAATGTTGGGGGAGGGGATGAGATAAACTCAGCGAGGGATGACACTCCTATATGCTCAAGACATCTCACATAATTGGTTTTCAAAAAAACCGCACAATACAAATACTATATATACATGCAATACTATTATATATCAAAATCATTTTTTAAAATTAGTCCACAGATCATACAGTCATACAGATCACACAAGATGTGTAAATTTCTTATCCAAATATAAAAAGGTTAGGGATTAGAATAGAGTACTAAGGATCGCAATCTCATGGCACATATAAACAGATGATGATATATCTCTCTCAGAACAGAAACTTTGGCGACCAATTAAGTGTTACTATGACCCAAGTAACCAGGTTGTTACAAAACAGAAGAGGGTATATCCCTCTTAAAATAGAAACTTTGGCGGCCAATTAAGTGTTATTATAACCCAAGTAACCAGGTTGTTACAAAATAGTAGATGATATATCAATCTCATAATAGAAATAAATGAGGACATTTCTCTATCAGAATAGAACCTTTAGCCAAAGAATTACTATAAACCTAGTAACAAAGTTGTCCCAACAACAGATTATCAGATTAATCACACAGAACATACATAATTATTATTCAGAGTATATCCACTTAAGTGAGTTTTAAAGCACACAACAAATTTTAGATTCGATCGGATCCAAAATTAGTCATTTTTCAGATAAGAGCTTACCCAACAAAACATATATAATAGAGTTTTAAAGGACACAATCATGTGTCTGGAAGTTGCAATCGCACTCACTTGGAGCTCCTAGTTGCCCCTAGTCCCACCCAACCTCTCGAGTAGTCGGACGTCACACTGGCACTTGGTGTAAACTGCAATGCAATTAAGAACTTTCATAAGTAATGCGGCAATCCTAATGAATATATGCATAACTCTCCTAAATGAAAATGCAACGAAATGAAATCGAAACCAACCCGGATTACAATTTAAATAAAAAATTTTGATCTTCTAAATTGGAATAAACTTAATTAATTTAACGATATTAATTCATTATTTTGTACTTAATTGCTGTCAAAACAAACCCTTCCAAATTTAAGATCCAAGGAGTTAGGGATGACAATTTGTACTCTACCTGACGGGTATCGACCCAACCCGAACCCATTTCATGCAAATATTATTTGCTTTGACCAGAGATGGGTATGGATACGAGTATTACCTGCATTTTAGTGTGCAAGTATGGGTATGGTATGAATATAGCCTTATCCTACCCATACTCGTACCCGTATCTGTACCCATTAGATATTATCCATACTGGCAGTCATTACGTGTATCTATATTCATATTTCAACCTAATATCTACGTAATATCTCTCTCCACCTTTTGTTTCTTTTACAGTTTACACACCCATTATCGATTCACATTACCCTCACTCATCATCTTTATATACTCTTCTTTTGACGTCTTTCTCTCCATATTCTCCTCTTTTACCTACTCATGTGAATTTCTTGTTCCTTTTTATTTTAATTTTATTGAATTGCAATATTTATATTATTGGTAAGATGAAATCTTTATGAAATAAAAATTTTATGGTGTAATTTCTATTTATTCAGTTATATTTTAAATTAATACTGTGTTATTGTTTAGTTAATTAATTGAATTTACATAATGGGTAAATGGATATCCAATGAGTAAGTGGATATCCAATGGATAGGTTGTGAGTAACAATCTTCTTTACCTATACGGGTATGGGAAGGGTATGGATATAGAATATAAATTACGTATATGGGCATGGATACTGGTATATCCTACCCATACCCTACCCATTGCCATTTCTACAAGGAGTCCTCTATCTCCTTTATACAAACCAACTTGGTTCTAATACAATATTCTCATCTAAATAAACCATCATAAGCCGAATCTATCCATTTCCATTTACATAAACCAAACTAGACCTCACAACCACCAATTCACCACTCCACTGTTCCTACAGCATCACTCATACAAATATGGCATCAAGACCTACCCAATCCAATGCAAACAAACTAATTCTTCTCAACCTATTATTCATATTCACCCAGCCACCAAAACCCATCAAAGCCAAATCCTCAAACCTGTAAACAATTAGAACACAAACCACTCTCAAACCCTAATTCACCAACCACCATTCTCAACAATCTCATCAAGTTCAATTAAATTTTCACAAACCTATAAACAAAATAGCACACATACCTTTGACCCCCATAAAAAGAAAAAAAATTGATCGAATAGGGCACCACAACTTAGTTATCCCGTTCATGCCGACCTTTATTCAAAGATGAAATATGTCGATAAGAACAACCTTTCGTAAGAGAAAACGACAGCGAGAGAGAATGGACGTGGGACAGTAGTGGTGGCATCGGAGTTGGGCGAATGAGGTGGAAAGAGATGCGTGGTAGTGAATATGGGTGGGGATGGAATAAAGCCTTAAGGAGGAGAGGATGGCTTTTTAAGAGGAGTTTTTTATGGAATGATGAAGACAGGGTCTCAATGTACTTTTTTTGTTACATATAGGGATTATCATATCCGAGTTATGGCTTCATGTTGACCAGCTGAGGTAGGAACACTCCCACATTGTCCTCCCAAAGAGCACCTAAATAGCAACTAGGAGGGTCGTTTAGCATCATTAAAGAGCATCCCTACTGATAACACCAATTTGTGAGGGCATCAACACCTCTATTTCCCTCCTTGTAAGCGTTCCCCTAACGAACAATCCAGTTCTGTTTCACTAAATTCCTACATCCAATAATGAGTGGTGCTAATGGATGGCACAGTTGAGTATCCTTGGTAAGTAAATTGAGTGCAGTTAGGGAATCAACGGATACTATCAGCCTGTGCACACCCTTGGACCATGCCATATTTAATCCATGGTATACCCCCCATAGCTCAGCCTCAATAGCAGTAGTCGAGCCTAAAGATGCTGCAAACCCCTTGACCCATATGCCGGAGGAATCTCGAAGAACGCCTCCACAAGTTGCAGCATGACAGTGCTCCTTGCTAGCTCCATCTGTATTGAGGTTTAGCCATCTATTCGGGGGTGGATGCCACCCCACTAATATTTCCTTCTTCAGCATCCCCTCATTCAATTGTTGATTAAATGCTTGCATTATTGTTGAAACCTATAGTTTGATAAAACGAGCATCGAGCTTCAACGACCCATTCTGGAACACCACATCATTCTACTTCTTCCATATCCACCAACATACCAGGATAAATAACTCATTCCAGTGTATACGTTCCCCTCGGGTGCATGTGCACTGTACATTCAAATGCGTCCATTGACAAAAGTCGGTATGAAAGAAGTCATCTTAGTGCTCCATTGGTACAAACTCCCGCCATAATTCTGCTGTCTGCTGACAGTCTCTAAAAAGGTGAATTGAAGTTTCCTGCTCCCTCTAGAACACAGAACATTTATCATCAACATTAGTCCTCACCACATAAGATTAGACTTAGTGAGGACTCTATCATGCAGTAATAACCAACAAAATATGCATTGTCGTTCAGGTAATCTGCATTTCCACAATAGACGCCAGGCTGGAGATGTCAAATGACCTTCTGGCATACATTCGAAGAGTTGAGTTATATAAGCTGACCGAACAAAAAACTTTCCTGACGATGTGAGGGTCCATCCAAAACTGTCGCTGACGGGATTTTGAGGTTGTACCATTATGGCTGTTAATTTCAACAAGATTTATGCTGGGACTTTATTCTGAAGGTCATTCCATTTCCACGTGTAGCCATCCCAATAATCTACTAGCTTCATTTGAAGCTCCCTGTCCGTAAGCGAGGCCGTTGTGTGATCCTGAAGTCGAAAATCACCAAGCCATTTCTCCCCCCAGAAAAGAGTGGACTTGCCATTAATAACATTCTTCCCATATCCCTCATCTATAAGGGGTGCTTGCCTAGCTATGCCCTTCCATGTAGCTGAATTAGTAGGCTTAACAGTGAGACCAATTGGACGTTGTAGATGGCTATTGTATTTATGTATAAGGATTTGAATGCATAAATTGTCCTATTTAGAAACCACTCTCCAAGCTTGTTTAGCTAGTAGAGTGTTATTGACTGTTTTTGATTTCTGAATGCCCAGCCCTCCCAAGCCCTTGGGTTGACAAATTTTATTCTAGCTTACCTTGTGGACCTTCTTTGCATTCTCTGTGCTCCCCCAAATGAACCGACGTTGTAACCCATCCAACTTGTCACATAGCCCCTTTGGGATAGCAGCAGTCTGCATCACACAGCTTGGAATCACAGAGACCACTGCCTTAGTGAGAGTAACCCGTGCTGCCAAGGACAAAGTTTTGGCTTTTCATCCCTGGAGTTTTTGTTGGACCCTGTCGACAACCTCAGCATAAGTTTTTTGAGATACTCGATCTTGTATGGAGGGCACTCCCAAGTACTTAGAGCATTGTTGGGACAGAGGGATCTGTAAAATCGAGATGAGGGTTGCCCCAAATTGTGGCGTAACATTCTTGGAGACCAGGAGAGAGGACTTGGCAACATTAATACATTGGCCGGATTCATTGCAGAAGGTGGTGAGCACCTCGTTGATGCGCCTAGCTTGCTCCGTGGTTTCTTGTGCGAGAAAGATAAGATCATCAGTGAAACATAAGTGAGTGAGCTGAGGTCCTCCCCTTTTGAGCTCAATGGGCTGCCATCGGCTATTTTCCACTTCTGCATGGATTAAATGGCCCAGTTTTTCAGGGCAAAGAACAAATAGGTAGGGGAAGAGTGGATCCCCTTGTCAAATCCCTATAGTAGGGTAGAGTGGGTCAGATGCTTCCCCATTCCATAAAATTTGAATGTTTGGGATGGTCACACAGGCCATGATGCATGCAATAAGTTAGCTAGGAAGCCTCAACTGTACTAGAGTGTCTTGAATAAATGCCCACTCGAGCCTATCATAGGATTTTTCTAAGTCCAATTTGAGGAGCATGAGTCCTTTTGTCCCCCTCTTCTGTCGGAATGTTAGGGGACACGATCTATGGAAGGAACGACTTGAGTCTGTTGATAATGGCTTTTGTTATCGCTTTGTAAACCATTTTACATAGACTAATCGATCAGAACTGTTTTAGAGTTTGTGGTGCCAAGATTTTTGGTATAAGTACTAAAAAAGTAGCATTCAATTCCTGGGGCAACACCCCATCATTAAGGCATTGCAAAGTTGTTGCTGTAAAGTCCCCCCACTATATTCCACATCTTTTGGAAAAATATCGCTTGGTAGCCATCAGGACCTGGTGCTTTATAGCCATTCATCCCCTTTAAAGCTTCATAAACCTCCTCTTTTATAAATGGTTGAGCCAGCAAACGAAGGTCACTCTCCTGCCATCTTGGAAATAAAGTAACTGAATCAATATACCCCCTGTTCGTGAGCTCAGTAGTGAACAACCCTTCAAAATATTGCCGAGCCATGGATTTCAAAACCTGTTGATCTCTGATCCACGTACCATCCTCATGGCTGAGCCCATTAATCCGGTTGTAGTATCGACGGATGAGTGTGGAGGTGTGAAAGAATTTAGTATTCTTATCTCCCATTTGAATCCATTTCTCCCTTGATTTTTGGAACCAAAGGACTTCCTCGTCCCGCATTACCTCTTCTAGTTCCTTTTTAAGGTGAAATTCCAGTTTTCGTAGGCCTGGTTTAAAAACTTTGTCTAAAGCCCTTTGAATGCCCCCTATCCTGGCTATAAGGTGTTTTTCTTCTTAAAGATGTTCCCGAACACTTATATATTCCATGTCTTAAGTTGTCCAGCCAGGTGGCGTAGTTTAGTCAAAACCTCAGCCGAATTCGTCCATGCAGCATCAACAAACTCATAAAAGTCCTTGTGCTCAATCCAAGTAGCCAAAAAATGAAAAGGGGTAAGTTTCCTGGTTGTGTTGCTTACTCTTTCCAATTGGACTAGTAGCGGGGCATGGTCAGAGTAGACACGTTCTAGGTGCAATACCCATCCTTCATTCCAAGTCAACCGTCCCTCCATGTTACAAAGGACCCTATCCAACCTCCTAAGAATTCTCGTATTCCTCGAATTACCTCTTATCCATGTATATAGAGACCCAAAAAATCCAAAATCAATCAACCCCAACCTATGAATCCAATCATAAAAGGCCTGCGTCTGAACGACATTCCCTCCCCCTCTACTGCACTCATGAAGCGCGACAATAACATTAAAATTCCTAAGAACGAACCATGGCCCCTGGACTGACTGAGCAATGTCTGCAACGTCTTGCCAAAATGCTGCCCCCTACTCATTATTAGTGAACCAATACACCATCGTGCAGAACCAAGACTCTCCATTATCTTTCACAATTCTCATATGCACAACTTGGGCTTTAGCCTCCAAAACCTGTACTTGTAAGTAGGTTTTATTCCAGAGCACCCACAGACCCCCGCTTAATCCTTGAGCCTCTACTCTGTGCCAACACCTAAACCCAATTTTTTGACAAATTTTTCGTGCTCTGTAACCACTAATTTTTGGTTTCGTAATGGCTAACATTTGCACTTGATGACTCCGGACCAAAAATTTCACATGACTAACTATTCTGGAGCTGCCTAATCCACATGCTTTCCAATATAAAAGATTCATAATTTAAGATTTTGAAAAAAATATGGGTAACCTGGGGCCCTCTATTGGCCAGCAGTAGTATTGCTCTCTTCAGCATTCCGAGGAAACCTGCTTGCATCCCTCGAATGGGACCGTTTCCGCACCATTTTAACATCTTGACTTCTGCTCCGTCCTCCCTGCCGACCTGTGCGGCTTCATTAGAGGACTTGGATTGTCCATCCGTGACCAAATAGCGTATGTTGGGGGGTTCTGGAGGGGTTACTCTTGATGCGTGTTGAGAAGGATGGCTCACAAATGACGGTGGTGCAGGTGATACTTGGCCTTGTAGGATGTTTGATGGAATATTAACTAGTATGGAATCTAGGGTGTCTGTCCTACTATCTGGGTGGGGCTGACTGGATTGATGTTCAGAATCTATGTGTAGGCCTTCCGTACTCGGCCCAGTGGGGTTCTTTGTAGGTGGGTTCTGCATGGGCTGTGGACATGGGGTTAATACGAATCGACAGCTAGGTCTGTCGTCTGTTTAAGCCTCCTTCTAGGCTTCCTGGAAGAATGTGGTGAGGGTAGGGGATGGGTTCGGTATGGTGACATTCCTGAGACCTGGTTTCACTCTTTGTTTTTTACCTTGGTTAGTGAAATTCTACGCCATTTCCTCATGATGACTAACATTAATGGTAGAGACCTGGTGAGATCCTTGGAGGTGACGAGGGTCATCAACCATTAAATACTAGAATCAGTTGATGGCTCGACTTGCAGCATTAGGGTTCTCCTTATCCACTCCTCGACTGCCACATGGTTGACTTCCCCCTCTCGAGGCAATCATCCATGGGCCATGCCCCAACAAAGAAGGTGAAAAGCTGCTCAGCCCTGTCCTTTGTGCCTTTTTTGCTGCTCTCTCCTTTTCGAAATGCGGCTCTGCTTCCCTCTATTGGTTAGGTGGTCTCGTTGCTTCTCCATGTAAGATAGGGTTTACTGTAGGATTGATATCACTTTCTTTCTCACCTTCTGCTTCCTGGCGTGCCTCTGGACAGTTCTCCGTCCAATGTCCATAACGTCTGCAGGCAAAACAAATGGTGCAAATCCCTTCATATTCCACGGAATGCCACCGCTCATCCAGCCAAAATTGTGCCACTATAGGTTTGGTTAAGTCAATCTCCACACAACCGCGAGCAAATCGTCCCCTCATTGTTAATCTAGTGTTGACATCAATTTTAACCGGCTTCCCTATACTTGAGGCGATAGCATATAGGAGATCCTCATTGTAGTACATCATTGAAAGCTCAGGAAAGCATACCCAGGCCATGGTGCGTTCGATCACATCCTCTGAAGGAATAAAATCAAGAGACCATTTTCTAACTGTGAGATATTAGCCCTGCACCGTCCAAAGGCCATCCTACATAACTGGTTCACAATCCTCTTTATACTCCATTCGAACGAGGAAGTATCCCGCTCCTAAGGGAATAATCTCCATGAGGCCTCGTGGCTTCCATATTTCCCTAACTCGTTTAACAAAGGGACCGTAGCCCACAAGTCTCCCCAAAGGTTTTGCCACCATGGACTTTTTCCAAGGTTGTATCATTCCTCCTTCAAAGCCTCAGAGCAAGTAAATTTTTTCTTGAGTGGGTTCCCCTCCACATATTGGAGGTTGATTTTGTTACTAGCTAGTAGGTTTTATGCTCGCTTAGGAGGACTGCTGGGTCCTGATAAGGCATTTCTAAAGGAGGTGGGACGAAATAGGTTTGGTGGTTGATCAGGTTCAGTTGGTGTAGATAATGCAGAGGACTCCTTCTGGCCAATTGGCTCCTGGTCATGCTACAGCCTTAGGATGGTGACTCTAGGTTAGAGGTGGGAATGCTTCTATTTGGGAAGTGTCGATCGGATGCACGTGGTGAGTGGCCTTTCTATTTAGCATGGTCTGCATGGCTTCCTCCATAATGGCATCTTGTTTTTGTCGTTCTTGATCATTCTGTAGAGAATCTTCTATGTGCTGATCGGTATCTGGTGGGTCTAGGGGTGGGGGCAGATGGGGAGTCTCAGGGACCACGGTGCCAGGTTGAGAGAGATCCAAAGAAGACATTTTTATGGATATAAGTACTATATAAGTGTGCGAGTGACACTTCTATCTGATTGGTGGTCTCGATGTACTGTGGGTTAAAGAAATTAAATGTTTAGCAGTTGGAAAGAGATGTGATGGTGTGTGGCGACTGAGGAGTAAATTGTTTAAGCCCTTGTTTGGTTACTTATTCGATTGATGGAAAGGAAAGGAAATTAAACAAAGAAAAAGAAGAGAAAAGAATAGAATAAAAAGAAAATTTTATTTCCATTCTATTGTTTGGTTAGTTTATTAGAAAGGGAATGAAAATTTAAATTCTAGCTTAAAACAATGAGAGACAAATAATTTTTTTTACTATTTTGCCCATTTTATAACATTTAATTTACGATGAAAATTGAGATAAGGTTTCTAAAATTCGGTCTCAGTTTTTCCTCTGTTTGTGTTATTTATTAATATTTTTTATAAATTAAATACTTAATCAGGATTTAATTAATTATAATATTTGTATAGTTTAATTAACTGATAAATTAGTAATAAAAATATGTATATGCTCAGAATATTTTTTTAGTGTTTGAAAGATGGTGAAGAAGACAATTTTGTCCAATCAATGAAAAGTATTTCTTTCCTTCCCTTTCTTTCCAATTTGGACAGAAATGGTTTTGAGTGTTGAGAGGAAATGATTTCAGTTCATTTTTCTCCTTTCCATTTCCTTTCTTGTCTTTAAATGCTTCTCCAAATGATGGAAACATTAAAATTTCATTTTGTTTCTTTTCTTTTCCTACCATTTCTTATGAAACAAACAGAGGCTAATAGAATTCAAGATTTAAGAGTTAAATGTGGTACCTCAACTGTTACTTTTGATACATTAAAATACTTCAAATTAGATTTATTTCATTATAACTATTTGTGAACCCCATTTTTGGTAAATTCGTTTTTCATTAAATTTCAATTTTCGCACCTATTTTTTTCTTTTTTAAATATCAACACAATTGAAATCGAGGAAATATATATATATATATAGATAAAATATAAAAAAATGGCATATATGCATCTCTTTAAACCAGCCCAAAATACAAGTCAATGTCAAGTATGTGGAAGCTAATGGTTTTCGGTTTAAAACAATGCAAGTGCCAAGCCTATACAATCATGTGTATGGCTATATAAAATGCAAAAGTATAAATCTCCAAAAAAGCACTAGGAGCCGACCTATCCACCAAGTATCACACGCTCGAGCTCCGCCAAAAGTATGTCCCAGCACCGACTACTATCGATCTGCACACATTCAGTAAAACACAGGTGAGTATTTTAAATACTCAGTAAGCGACCCCTCAGTGTTACCAGTATGGTGGGGTGTAGGGGAGTCTTCGGCCTCCGCGGCCTAGCCTCCACCACATACAATCTATTAAGTCTACTCTTTGACCTACAAACCAGGCAAGGTTAAACATGTCACATACAAGCTTATGATGTGTTTTATGTGTTAAGAAAACCTTATAAATTATTAGGATACTTTAGGTATGCATTAGGATGTTATTCAGGTCAAAATTAGGTTTTTTGGGCAAATTAACGTAGGTTTATACCCCAGGTAACGTACGTTACTCTTCCCCTAACTTGTAGTATGAATATCGCATGCTAAGGTGTGTTTAACGTAGGTTTAATGTCATTAACGTATGTTATTAATCTAAATAATGTATGTTAATAGTTCCAGACCCATTCTGTCCAAATTTCCAAGTCTTTTCTCATACATACACTTATTATTTCACACTTAGCATACCAAACAACCTTCAAGGCACACATACAACCATATACACACAAATCACAATTTACGAATAAACACATGGATAACACATTCGCTTCAAGATCAAACCACAATTATGCACATCTATACCATCCATTAAACATCATTCCATAACTCAAGCTTATACACAAACCATCATCAACTTCCATTCCTTCACATACTCAACATTCCACATATACCACATCATTCATATTCACACATTAAACTATTCAATTTCATATTTACAATTCACCCCATTCAATTTCTGTAAGCATACATATTCATTCATGCCATTAGCATTCCAAAGCTCTTGCATAAACATCAATAATAAGAAATGAATGAATGCACTTATGAGAATGCTAATGCAACCACACAATGCATTTCTCTGAAGCCTCAAACTTCGTAGGAGAGATACTTCACTCAATCTCCACGACTTTTCATATATGAGAGACTTCACTCATCCTTGTGCATATTGGGCCAAACCCTTTATTTTTCATATAAGGAGAGACTTCACTCATCCTTGTGCACATTTAGGCAAAACCCCTTATTTCTTGTAAAGAGAGACTTCACTCATCTTTACGCACATTCAGGCCAAACCCCTCTTGTGTCAAGACTTTCATGCAATGATGCTCACACATTGCCACATGGATTGAAAAGAATACAATGCAATCCATTTTACAAGTACCTCTAGCGACTCACACAATCATTACAATTGAGCATCTTGCCTAAATGGTGCAACTCAAGCCTCAACTTATATATCAATCATTCCACACATTACATTACACATTTCATAGAATTATAATAGATTCCAAACAAGCCAACAACACTCATACCATCAATTTACAAACATCTCTTCTCATTAGTAGGCATTCCTACACATAACATACACCCATTCATTCCTCAAGACACTCATTTCAATTTGCACCAAGGAATAATATGCATACATTGAACAATCATTCATAAGTAATTCACATCAAAGTAAGTGGCAAAAACACTTACCTGGGGCTCCAAGATTCAATCCGTAGCCCGATTCTCGAGTCGGGTATTGAATGCTGTTACTACACACAAGTAATCGTATTTCATATTATTTGACATGTAATGTACCTTATTTAAACCTCCCTTACTAATTTTTCCCAAAATCCCAAAACTTTCCTAAAACTCTAATCTCTTAAATCTCACCAAATCGTATGTTTTAGGGTTAAAAGTTTATAGAATCATGAACTATATTAAAAACCTATTAAAACCCTACAAAATGAAGCTATTTTCCATCACTTTTCAGCTCCGGATTGAGGATTTACCTTCTTTCCTGTCACTTAAAAATCTAGAGGGAGGAGGACTCGATTTGAGGATGAATGTTGTGTCAATCCGATGGAAATCTGCTGTTCTTTGGTAGGTTTTATGTTTGGAAGGTTATGGAATGATGGTTTAGAAGTTGGGAGAGAGTTTTGGTTGTTGGAAGGGAGTTATGACCTGTTTTAAGTTGTTTTTGGACATTTAATGACATGTCCAGAACCCCGATAACGTATGTTTATTGTCCAAATTAAGTACGTTAGTGAAATGCAGAATCTAGGCTGTCTGAATGAATAACGTACGTTATTCAAGGGAACAACGTACGTCATTCCACATCAGTCTGCTACACATAACTATTTTCGACCTCTTTCCATTCCGAACATACCCATATGCTTCCATACACTTTACCCTGACATAATCCTACATTATTCCATATTAAACAAACATTTTTTTCGGGGCGTTACACTATTAATATTTAGTTTTTGTTTTAGTACAGTACTTAAATTATCAATTTTATTAAGTTAAATACTTTAAATTAGTTTTGTTTCATAAGAGTCATTAATATTTAATTTATGTTTTAGTACAGTATCTTACTACAATATTAAATAAATAAAAGGTAATTTTATGAGTTTAGTCTTAATTCTTAAGTATAAATTTAAAATATGAGTAACTTGAATTTAAGATTTGGTATTTAGATATTTTATTATTTGGAGATTTTATTGCACATGATTTTTTAAATAATATTAATATTTTATAATTAAGTTATATTTTATTTATAAGAGAAATATTTTTAATAATTGTATTAATATTCTTAATCGCTTATTAATGATTGCCATACAAGTAATTATTAATTTATTGGTTGTCAGGATTATTTCAACATGGAAAGCAATGTTACATGTTGGATAAAAATATCACCTCAATTACAATAAAATCAACTATATTTTTTTAGCTTTTTTCTTCATTAAAAATTATGATAAATTTTTTCCCTCATAATCACCTAATTTTATTTGTCGTTTCGAAGCAGTTTTTTTGGCAAGATTCATAAATAGGTTTTAACCTTTAATTTGTACATGACTACATAAGAATCCGATATGTGAATTTTATGTACGTATTATTGCTTCACATTATTTCTTATGTATCCAAGTCTTAGTTCACTTTATAAAATGAATTGTATTAAATTATTTATCGAATTGCAAAAACCTCAAGAATTTTTATGATTTTTTTCCATATTTCTCTTAGAATCTAGTTCAATTCATGTTATAATAAATAATATTATTAATATCAATAATATAAGAAATATATTTCAATTAATTTATTTACATTGTAATCATTATCTTAAATAGTATAAAAGTAGTAAAATGATTGAAAAGAAAAATAATTTTTAACTTTAAACATATATTTTAGCATAATACAACTAAAATCATCGAAAAACCTTAATCAATTAGCCAGTTATAAAGAATTTTAACTAGTAAATTCATAATTTTTCATATAATAATTATTAATAAACACTAAAAATATCAATAAAATGATGAAAAAGAAAATTATTCGTTCTATAAATAAAATATAGTTTAACTATATAATGACAATATTATCTCAAAATAAAATCTCCAAATGATAAGATGTTTAAATGTCAAATCTTAAATTCAATATTTGTTTAATGTGGTAGTAAGGTACTTTGCTGAAATATAGATTAAATATGAATGGTTCTTTTGAAATAAAACTAATTTAAGGTATGTAGCTAAACAAAATTAATAATTCAGGTATTGTATTGAAACATAAAGTAAATATTAATGGCTCTATTGAAATAAATCTAATTTAAAGTATT
Source organism: Breynia disticha f. nivosa (assembly GCA_948193385.1). NCBI lineage: Eukaryota > Viridiplantae > Streptophyta > Magnoliopsida > Malpighiales > Phyllanthaceae > Breynia > Breynia disticha. The sequence continues at coordinate 16,422 of CANYCX010998857.1, read as the reverse complement.
TTAGCATAACAAAACTAATAGTTAAGATACCATGGTTGCATTTAACTCAAGATTTAACGATAAGTGGGGAATTTCAGTTTAATTGAGAGAGCTAAGGAAGGATTGAGGAGATTTAGTTAATATAAACACATGAATTATTTGATATGGAGAGTAATCTCATCTACTATCTTTAAGATCAATTTATCAAATTCTCATTTTAATTTAACACGTCCAAAATTCGTAAAGTCAAAAAAATAAAATTTAATCACATGCTATACTAATATTTTAGTTTAATCACGTTATTATTAATTTAATTTGTTATTTATTTTTTTATACTTTCAATTTCGGTGTTAGATTTTTTTTTTCAAGCTAGACTGATTTCCGATAAGATTGGTTGAGCACATTTACCTCGGTTTTCACAGTTATGGACTGGCCCATTGGCCCATATGAGGTTCTGATCACAAAAGATTTTTATAACAAGAAAGAAGGGAATCAATTAGTTTTTTCATTTAATTTTTTTCATTTCTCCAAGTGTTGAGCGCAAATTCTACAATTCTGTTACAATAGAATTTATTGTTTTGCAGAGTACATTGCCTATATATAGCAATGACTCATAATTAACTGTCAAACTATTATCAACAATACAATTTCCCTCTCTCTCTCTCAACTATCTTTCTTCTCTAATTCTCTACTCTTTGCCTTCTATCCTCCCATTCCCCTCTCTTCTTAACTCTTTCCCTCCATCTTAGCGCCCTTTCTGTGACATCACCTCTCTGACCAGTACATAGAACATATTAATTATATATTTATTAATTATTTAATTAATAATAGAGAAATTATAGCACCATAAACTAATTAGCTTGTTAATCCTACAATCAACATCATTATTAACTTAAAATAATAAATGTTTAAAATTTTTATTATATAACATCTATTGTTTTTGTTATGTATCTACTATTTATTTTTTAATTTCAATTCAATTTAACATACGATAGTATACAACATGGCTTGTGACATAGTCTGAAACATGACTCGTGTTAGTGTAACACGTCCTATGGAAACGATCCTATGTTATACTATCAAACCTCTTGTTCAATTGCAACACGATGTCGTGTTGTTAGACACGACCCGTGTGCATGTGCTATATGTCTGTATACATCCCAAAAGCAACCTAAAATCAACCAAATATATATCTCCACTATATATCATAAACTCATAATCAACATACACATATACTGGATATCAATATGCTACTCAACCTAATCTATTGTCTAAGTATCTCAATATAGTTTTATCATATATCATGTAATTATATCACACACATAACATGCAACTATATATATACATGTTTATAGCCAAATTATGTTTGAGTGTAGAAAGAGAATGCTGGAAAGTGGTTGCTGACCCACCTGCTGATAGACTCGATGATGTAACCCCAAACTACCTATCTGTACCTGAAACAAAATTTACAAATCATATATTTTGAGTTATGAGATTAATGAGTTATCAATTCATATTCAATAAATTATAAATCATATATGCAAATCTTTTTTTCATATTCTTTATAATATGGTAATAATAAATTCATTGGACATACGATTACATACCTATGTGAATAGATTCGTATTCTGTATAACTTTCTAATTTTTATCATATTTATTCATTTAATCATATCCACATATATATATATATATATATATCAATATATAAACCATTCATCGCAATTAATTAATCTGTATTTAGCTGTATTTAAAAGTGAGTTAGATTACTCACCTGCTAACTGTAGTACTCGAAGTATCTTAGGCTTCGATCCTTCTTTGCTTGTCTAGGTTGTCATCCTTTCACCATGTCAATTTCAATTCCTATTTAGTTTCTATTTTCTTTGAATTGATCATATGCTCGATCGTATGTTTTTTTGGCTAAATTTTGGTGTTTGATCTCTTAAAGCTCACTTCTTTGACGTTCTCTCACTCTCTCGATCAACTTTTATTTCTGTTTCCTTTCTCCAGCTTCTGCTTTTTTATTTTCTTTTATACCCAGCCACCTCCTAGTTCAATTTACAAAGATTCCTGAAATTCTGTCAAACCGACATAACCATGCTGATTTCAACACGGCCCGTGCTGATCCACACGACCTTCAAAACCGTGCTAAAAATTAATTCCTAGAAACACAGTCGTGCTCTTTTTCAACACACTCGTGCTCATACTTTACCTAGGAGCATGTCCACCGTGCTGGCAACCATCTGAACTGAACCTGTGCAAATTTTAACTTCATTCTATATATATTTATTTTTGAATGTAGTCCTAGCATATTTCAAAATGTTAAAATATTTGATTTATTCTTAATTTCTGTGTTTATTTCGTTAATTATAGATGATCAGGATAGGAATGATACAATTTTTCCCCCTTAAAGAATTTTGTCCTCAAAATTCCTTTCTGTATACTATTGTTAATTCTTTTATTTTTTTAATTATGTTATGAATTCTTATTTATAGATTTTGTTTGCATGTTTACTATTTTGTATATCTTATCTATATATAATGTAAATAACTAAAACTAAATTGTACTAGTGAATAAATATGGATAATCTCTTCTCATCATATCCTTTGTCTCCTAAGTAGCCTCTTCTATATCATGATATTTCCAAGAACTTTAACCATAGGAATCTGTTTATTCCTCAACTCTTTAATTCCATGATCTACTATTTGCACTAGTTCCTCTATATAAGTCTGATTTTCTGTAATTTGTACATCTGACTCTAGAATGACATGTGTAGGATCAATTTTGTATCTCCTAAGCATACTTACATGAAATACATTATAAATCTGAGCCAACTCTACAGGTAGAGCCAATCTATATTCTAAAGGACCAATATGCTCTATAATCTCTTACAGTCAAATGTACTTGATGCTTAATTTTTGCTTGTTTCCTAATCTCATTATATCTTTCCAAGGAAATACTTTCAAAAAGACCATTTCACCTACTTATATTCCATTTCTCTCCTATGCTAATCATAGTAGCTCTTCTGCCTGTCCTGCATAGCTTTTAGCTTACTTTTGATCAGTTCTATTCTTTTTATGGTTTTCTGTGCAAGTTTAGGTCCTTAAAAAATTTCTACCCCTTCTCTATCCAGTATACTGGAGTTATACACTTTCATCCGTATAAAGCTTCATATGGTGTCATACTAATACTATTGTGATACTGATTATTATAAGCAAACTCAATCAGTGGTATGTACCTATTCCAAAAACCTTAAAATTCTAGTACACAAGTTTACAAATCTCTTCTAGTGTGTGAATAATTCTTTCAGCATGTTCGTATGAAAAGCAATACTAAAATTCAATTTAGTACCCAAGTCCTCTTCAATGTCTATCAAAATCTAGAGATAAACCTTAAATATCTATTTGATGTTATGGATATAAGAACATCATGTAATCAAACTATCTCTTCAATATACAACTTTGCTAACTATTTTAGAGAGATTCTGACTTTAATAGGTAAGAAATGTATAGACTTGGTGAATCTATCAACAATCACTTATGTTATATCTTTTGCATTCTGTGTAAGTGGCAATCCTATCATAAAAAATACATAGTTATCTTTTTCCATTTTTAGTTTGGAATAGGAAATCATTGAAGTTTACCTATCGATGCCTAATATTCAACTTTCACTCATATTCTTCATCTAGTATCTCTTGTCTGATTCCATCTACATCTGGTACACATAATTGAGGTCTCATCATAATCAACTCGTCAATCAATTGAAAAAGTGTCTTTACACCCCGATCAATCTGTTCAATTATTTTTATACACTCATCATTTTCTTTCTATTCTATTTATATCTTCTCTAATAACATCAGTCTAACAACCAATGTTACTATCAACACTACCAATTCAGATACTTCTAACTTTTTATTCAAGCTTCGTAGAGTTATTAAATTGGTCATTAGTGTTAACTGTAAGCTAAACAAAATAACACTGGATTTCCTACTTAGCGTGTCAGCAACTACCTTTGCTTTTCTTGGATGAAACTTAATTGTGTAATCATAATCTTTTAATAGCTCTAACCATCTTCTCTATCTCATGTGTAGCTCTTTTTGGATTGATGGTTGTCTACCCTACGTTACCAAAAGGCAAGTGTACCTATCGGTGTAGTAAATGGCTTTAAGAGCCTCAAGTGTCGATCCCATAGAGACAAATTAGTAGCTACTCACTATTAACTATTATTTAGCCTACTAAATAGAGTGAAAATAATTAAAACTACTTAAACTCAGAATTAAACTCACAATTTAAATTAACAAAAATAAAAACAAAAGTTTAAACCAATTACTAAAGGCCACACTTAGATCTCAAAACTCCATAGTTATATACTATCAATTGGAATTACATTTATTGTTGTGTTTGTGACTAGACTGTGGTGATTCCTACATTATATTAATTCCTCTCTCGAGGTAATTAATGTTTTATATTAACTAACTTAGCCTAAAATATCTTTCTATATTAAATTAATTGACACTGCATTAATATTCTATGAATTACTCTATTAAGTTTGACCTCAATCTGGAGGATTTATATCGATCTATCTCTAGATTTGCGTTCAACTCCTTTTAATTATGAGTGATCTATCGTAAATTCGATCTCTTGGTTAGCCCTATAAGAATCAATATGCTAATTACAAGCGCGCGTTCAAGTAATTAACAATGACAAAATAATTCATACTTAAATCTCAGTCAACAAACATATCAACAATAAAATCTAAAAATCCAAAATCTAATTAAACAAACAATGGTTCATCTCAACCTAAGCGTCTAAGAGATTTAGTTCGTGATTAATGGAAAAACAATAAGAAAAATAGAAAATAACTGGTTAACTACAGAGAAAACCATAATGATTCCACTGTAGATGACCCATCCACTCCTTAATCTTTTTTGCTCTTCGTCCCAAATCGTGTTCTTCATCGCTTGCCTTCAAAAAATTGAGTTTCTCTCTAAAATTGGCAGTGGAATGATGGATGATGATGAGAGAATGATAGGGAAAAGAGTTATATGTCTAAAATCAATGTGTCATACTAAAACTCTCTTTTTCTTCTTTTCTCGCGTAAAAATACCAAAAAATTTACAACTTTGTCCAATTAAACAGTCATGAACAGTAACTGTGTAATATTACACTGGTGTGATCATGCCCTTGTAATGTACAAACTCTTTCAAACTTGTTTGTTTCAATTAGGGGTGAGCAGTGGTCGAGTTGGGAGGTGATTTTCAGACCAAATCGATTGTGGCGGGTTGAAAAATGACAAACCAAACCAAAATAAACCAATTTTTCTTGCAGACCAAACCAAACCAGACCAGTTTTAGTGGTTTGAATTGGTCGGGTTGGCGGGTTGAAAGGAGGTGTAAATTTCAATTTAATTCTCTCAAACCGTCCTTTTTTAGTTTAATAATATTACTTTTTTTTACTTATGATATTTTCACTTTTTGTATAGTAACATTATAATTTTGGATATAACATTCTAAAAATTAAATTTTTAATAAAAACCACAAAGTTTAAACTAAATAAACATTATTACATATAATATAACATTATTAATATAGAATTTATATAGTGGTCGGTTTGGTTTGGGTTCGGGTTGAGAATATACCAACCAAAATCAAACCGAACTATGGCAGGTTGAAAAAAATCCAAACTGCGACCAAACTAAACTACCAAAAAACCAATAAAAGTGGTTTGATTTGGGTTGGTTTTAGTTTGGAGCGATCGGTTTAGGTTTTTTTGCTTATCCTAGTTTCAACTCCATTTTGTGTAAATTTCGTCCATAAGTTATACAAAGTCATTACCTAACAGGCAAATTGTGACGCCAGTTTTCATAAAGTTCATTTTTGAATAAAGACAAATTTTTGCACCATTTTTTTGAAACAGTTAAGTTAAACAAGAAACAAAAAACGAATAAATAGTTTTCAAACCCATCAATACAAATCATACATCAACTATAAGTTAAAATGCAGAAGCGGCAGAAAACATTTGCATGCCTTGATACAATGTCTCATTTATATTAGAATGTCATAGGTATACAACACCAGAACATAATTCGTAAACAGGGGAGCTCAACCTTCAGTATCGCACCACTAGCGTCGTCGATCACGTAGTGCCGTCCCTGGTACCTGTCACACTGCACACATATACGCAGCAACATAAAGGTTAGTATAACGATTAATCAGTAAGCGAATCCTTTTATTTATTATGCTGAGTGCGCAGGAGAACCTTCGGTCAAATACGGTTGTGTCCACGTAACACAAGGCCGCATTTGTGCCTAACAATTCCCACATATAATCTTATAAGTGTTTAATACATAAGGGTGAGGTCACATACCAACATTTAAGTGTTTAATATATTCAGGAACTCATCCTATATCATTTGTATACTTTAGATATGCATTAGGACATTGTTCGGATTGATTTTAAGGTTCTAGACCAAAATAACGTATGTTATCTCTCCCTCTAATGTACGTTATACTTCATTGCAATTCCAGGTTATGACTAACGTATGTCACTAGTAGATTAACATGTGTTAGTCCTGTTAACGTACGTTATTTTATATAATAATGTACATTAATTCAACTCTGCAGCATTCTGTCCGAATTTCTAAGTCCTTTCTTCATATGTACATATTCCATACAACACTTAACATATCAAACACCTTCCTAATTACTTATACAACCTTTTCATGCATGAACTCACATCAGTTGATCATTAACCACAGAATCAACACACTCAATCAGGATCAAATCACACCATCGTAAGCATCAATATTACTCTCTCAACACAACACCATCTATGCATAAGCACTCAAGCCTTTAAGCATTTAATTTATGATCATATTCAACTAATCACATCACAATAAAACCATAGCATTTTACATTCAACCACTATATCACCTATCACTTTCCTTTACGATCATACACCTCACATTGCCATCAATCTTATCAATTCAATACACGCACATACAACTATTCACCATTCATAGGCACACACCATGAACATCATTATTAGCATCAAATCACCAACATATCATCACTCTTCATAAACCATACAAAAAAATCAAACACATACCATGGAACTCATGCAAGAGCTCAATCATCCAAACATAAGTCATCGGATCTCATAACACAACGAGGCATAATCATACAAGGTTGAACACAATCCACATAACTAATTCAAAACACATTTTCTCAATCAAAAATCGAATTCATATCATAACCATCACACATTTATTCCCATACAATCGACAACATGTTAGGATGTAATGAATGCATGAATGCATATGTAGTGCTAATGCATTCTCACGCAAATGATGCGCTTTGAAGCCTTAAACACAGTCAGAGAGAGACTCTACTTGATCTCTGCTGTCTCAAACTTAGCCAGAGAGAGACTCTATTCAATCTCTGCTAACTTGGGCACCCGCCCCTCAAATTAAGAGAGAATCCACTCTCATTGCGCATTGGCCACGAGGCCCTTGTTTTATACGTATTGGCCACGAGGCCCTTGTTTTATGCGTATTGGCCACGAGGCCCTTATTTCTTTTTTTCTCAAACTTGGGCAAAACCCCCTTTTTATCTGAAGGCATGAACATACAAATGTGCTCAAACAAATGTTCACAATGTCGTGAATGAATGCCAATCATGCACTCCAAATCCATACATAATTCCTCATAAATGAATGTAAGTCATGCATTCTCAAGCCATACATGCAATGGTCACATCTCATCATGAATATGTACATCCCTTGCACATGGCCATCTTGTGGCATCAACCATCATATAGATCACGAATAACCAAAGTGAAACATTCATAAGGATGTACATACATATTCATTCTTCCCTCAAAGAGATATATAGCACACAAATACATTGAGTTCCATTCAACATAATACAAGTCATAGAAAGTGCCATTCATCTATACAGTCTATTATAGTAGATCATCTCACATCAAGCAAAGCATATCAATCATTTTTACATTTCCAGCAATGAATAACGTATGTTACCCTGCTAGTAACGTATGTTATTCCACATTAACGTACGTTATCTGCACGTATAACGTATGTTAATGCCCAATAGAAGAAATCTGTCCACACGTAGCTCAAATACGAGACTTAGGAATTTTTCACACCATTCAAGCTTACAAATCAAACATTTTAATCCTTTTAATTCAATCATTTCTTAACTCTTATAACAGCAAAATATTCAAGCAATTCAAAACACTTCCCAACTCAAGCACTTAACTAATTTAAATCACCACAACACATTTCCATACCATTTCCATAATTTTCACACGAGTAGAATTCAAGCATACCAATCATTGTAACATACATTTTCCATTCTCACATTAAAAATAACACATTTAGGGCATTTACTTAACCAAACAAAGATTAACACATCCATAGCAAGTGCAAGAACACTTACCTCGAAATCCAAGGGCCAATTTATTGCACAATCCTCGATTCGGGTTCCAAATGCCGATACCTACACGCATGTAATCACATTTCTTATCATTCAACATACAATGTAACTTATTCCAACCTCCCCTACTGATTTTTCCCCAAAATCCCAAAACTTCCCTAAAGCCCTATTCTTTTAAATCTCACCAAATCATTTGTTTTAGGGTTAAAGACTTATGGAATCATAAAATACACTAAAAACCTATCAAAACCCTACTAAATGCATCTATTTTCCCTCACATTTTAGTTCAAAATTGATGATTTTACCATCTTTCCCATCACTTTAAAACCTAGCAAGAGGAGGGATTGATGAGGGGTCAGATTCATTGTTAATCAGTTGGAATCTTAGTGTTTATTGGTAGGTTTAATGTTTGGGAAGGCTTAGGAATGGTTTTGGAAGGTTGGGAGAGAGCTGGGAGGGTTTGAGAATGTTTTCCCCTTGAATCTTACTGTTCTCGGCCTTTTAATGACATGTCCAGGCCCCCGATAACGTATGTTTATTTTAATAATTAATGTACGTTAGAAAAATGCAGTTTCTGGGGAAATAGATGGATTAACGTACAATATTCCATAATTAATGTACATTATTCATTCTTTCATTTGAATAACATATGTTAAGTGCCAATTAACGTACGTTATTTGCATGCAGGCTACTTATCATTTTCCGAACTTTTTTCGATCCCCGACCTATGTATACTTATGTATATATAATCACAATTTATTTTAAACATTATTTCAACTTAATTAACATTAATTAACATTGAATTAGACCTTATTCAACACTCAAATATAACACAATTATACACTTAATCATCATGCATTCATCATTTCATTTTATTATTATTTCTAATCATTTATCCTCAATGCACAACCAAAACACATCACATAACTTCACATTCTCTCAACCCTCAACCAATTATACATTATCTCATCATTTATATTTTCATTCAAGACTATGAACATTCATTACTTCGGTTTCAACCACACTTCACACAACTTCCTTTGCACATACAAGGAACCAAACAACACACACACATATTTCATTCCCATTCATAATCATTATTTCAATTTAAAATGAATGAATTTTTAGGGCATTACACAAATGATCAAACAAGAGATAAATAAATTATTTTTAATGATAAACACTCAGAATGCATGTTAAAATCATAACATTTATAGTCTCAAAATATGTATGAAAGAGTGTTTATCATGGGTCATCAAATATTTCAGACTTTTATGATCTGTAAAAATCTAAAATGTTTCCCGTATAGATAATGTCTCCATATCTTTAAAGAAAATAATACTACAGTAAGTTCCAAATCTTATACTGTATAGTTTATTTCATATGTTCTAAGCTGTCTAGAAGCATATGCAAAGACCTTTCCATTATGCACAAGTACACATTCCAGTCCTTAATACAAAGCATCGCTATATATTCATATCCTCCTATTTTCGTATGTATTGTAAGAATTAGAGATTTAGTCAATATGTATTTTAATTCATCAAAACTTTGTTGACATGTTCATTCCACTGAGTTGATACATTCTTCTTGAGTAATTTGGTCAGTGGAGCTACTATAATCGATAATCTCTCAACAAATCTTTTATAATAACTAGCCATTCAAAGGAAACTATATACCTCTGTGACTGTCTTTGGGGGTTCTCAACTTAGCATTGCTTTAATTGTTTTGGAACTATTGATATTCCTTATCTATATATCATGTGTCCTAGAAAGGTTACTTAATCCAAATAGAACTTAGATTTGCTATGTTTTACATATAATTATTTTTCTCTTATTATTTGCATCCTGAATATATTAGTATATCATCAATAAAAACAATCATGAACTAATTGAGGAAAGACTAGAATATCTTATTCATCAGTGCCATGAATGCTGTTGGAGCATTAGTCAAACCAAAAGACATGGCTAGAAACTCAAAGTCATCATATCTGGTTTGAAAATCAATCTTTGGAATGCCATTCTATTTTGAAAATCAATATTTGGAATGTTATTCTGTGCTATCTTTAATTGATGGTAACCAGATCATAAATCAATCTTTGAAAATATCGTAGCACCTTGCAATTGATCTATTAGATTGTCTATCAGGAGTAATAGATATTTGTTCTTTATTGTTATTTGATTAAGCTTTCTATAATTAATACATAACCTGAGGGTTCCATCTTTCTTCTTTACAAATAATATTGATGCTACTCAAGGCAAAACACTCGATCAAGTAAAACCCCTATCAAGTAACTCTTTTAGCTGCTTCTTCAACTCCTGTGATTCAGCTGATGCCATTCTATATGGTTGTATTGATATTTGCGCTGTACTTGGAATTAACTCAGTAGTGAACTTCGTTTCTCTATCAGGTGGTAACCCATAGTTCTTTTGGGAATACATCTGGATATTTTTCTACTATTGGTATTCCATTTACACTTTCATACATTATCGTTCTATTAACCACATATGCCAAATAAGCTTCACATCCTTTTCAAATCATCTTGAAGGCTTGTATACCTGACACTAAACAACTAGGCTGTAACTTCCTTTCTTCATATGATATTACTTTTCTTTGTTCTCCTGGTCTAATTATTCCATCTTTTGCAAAACAATCTACTTTAGCTCTGTGTTGTGTTAGCTAATCCATTCCTAATATAATATCAAATTCATTTAAGTTTAGTAGGATTATATTTTCTAACAACTCTACATTTTGTATCTTTATTATACAATCATTATGTATTGTGTGTACCCATACTATTTCACGAAACGAAGTATTGATTCTCAAGATTTGTGTCAATGATTCAAGTTTTACTTTTATTGTATGTACTATTCTGGATGTAATGAATGAATGTATAGAACTTGAATCTATAAGTGCATAAACAACTCTATCAAATAAAGATAATTCACTAGTAATAACCTCTGGGGCATTAGCAGCTTCCTATCTAGACATGGAAAAAACTCTAGCCTAAACCTACATTTGAGTCCCTAAAAATCCTCTATGTCTGCTAGATGATGGATCTACTGTCTGCCCTCTGCCCCTACCTTGGCTACCACTGTCTATAGACATTGGGTCACTACTCTATGTTGATGACTGTGATCTAGGTAATATCCTGCTAATTCTCTTTTTTAAATTCTTGTAAGACAATTTCTCATAAAATATCCTTACTTGCCATAGTAATAATAACCTCCAGTTTCCATTTTGCATTCTCCTGTTTGCCTCTTTTAACACTATGGACATACTAGTCAGGTCATCTCTAGAACTAATCCTACATTACTTTGCTCTGCTCTACTCTGCTCTACCATACCCTCTACAAATCCTATGCCATGAGACATCTATAATAGAGGGTTCGAGGTCGATACCTGGTATATCCTCTATATCCAGTCTGAGTAAGAGCATATTGGACTCTTTTTATGGGTCTACTTGATTCTCCAGTATGAGTTTCTCTTCAAATTGCTTTCTTTCTCATCATCATCTTTTGGAAGTTCTTTCGTCCTAATTACAACATCTCTTATATCTACATAGTCTTTCATTTTAATTCTTGTAATTTGTCGTAGGATGTTCTTATTCAGTCCATCCTCAAATTTCCTACATTTGTCTTTCTCTATAGGAATGAGACTAGCAACATAGTATGGCAGCTGTGTAAATTTCATTTCATATTCTACACAGTCATACTTCCTTTAGAGAAAGAAATTCCTTATGTTTGGCATCTATAAATACCTCTAACATGTATTTCCTTTTGAATTCCCTTAAAAATTCATCTCAAGTGATTATTGGAGGGAATTCTCTAACATATGTATTTTTCTTCCACCAATTATAGGCATCTCCTTGTAACAATGACACTATAAAATCTAACTTATGTTTTGGCACTACCTGCATCATGTCAAATACCCTCTCTATCCTCGCTAGCCAATCTTCTATAAACTTTGGATCTATAGTTCATTTAAATTCCACTGCCCCAAGGTTTTTTAATTCCTTGAAGTTCTTGGATCACATTTGATATATGTTCATTAACAGGTCTTTATAGACATGATAATAATGTGGGTGTAAGTGTGCTGGATCATAGTACTGTAGATGATTTGGATCATATGGCTCATGATATGAGTCAGCGTGGGACATCGTACTATGCCTTAAAGGTCTGTTGCTCCCTCTCTCAGTGATGGTTGTCATGGGTGAGACATATCTCCTATATGTAAAATAAAAATAAAAATAATTTAGCACATAATTCACACAATACACGCGATAATGCATATCATGAATCACTTATTTAAGCACTCCCTAGGGATCCTATCCATGCTTTGATACAAGAGTATAACACCCTAAACTAACTAGTCTGCTAATCATGTAATCAATATCTTTATTAACTTAAATTACTGAATATTTAAAATTTTTATTATATAATATTATCTATCTATTGTTTTAGTTATTTATTTATTATTTATTTATTTATTAATCTCAATCAATTTAACATACAATAGTATACAACATGGCCTGTGGCATAGTCTGGAACACGAGCCATGTTAGTGTAACACATCCTATAGGTATGACCCTGTGTTATACTAACACAACCCTTGTTCAATTGCAACATGGTGCTCGTGTTATTAGTCACGAACCTTATGCATTTGTTGTATATCTGTATACATATCCAAAGCAATCTAAAAGCAATAAAATATATATCTCAACTTTATATCATAAACTCAAAATCAATAAACACATATACTGGATATCAACATACAACTGAACCTAATCTATTGTCTAAATATCTCAATATAGTTTTGTCATATGTCATGTAACTATATAACACACATAATATGCAATTGTATATATACATATTTATAGCCAATCATATCTGGGAGAGAGAATGTTGCAAAGCAACAACTGATCCACCTACTGATAGATTCGATGATGTAACCCTTAACTACCAATCTATACATGAAACAAAATATACAAATCGCACATTTTGTGAGTTATGAGCTCAGTTAGTTAACAATTCATTTTCAACAAATTATAAATCATATATTCAAATATTATTTTCATATTCTTTATAATATGTAATAATAAATCATGACATACATTCATGCAATGATGATTGATGATTGATGGTGAATTGGATAAGAAAAAAGAGCACAGTTCTGATTGGATTGAGAAGGATATAAAAGATGCTAATGGTGACAAGCATGATAAGGGAACGAGGAGTAGCTATAAGGTTAATGGGAAGGCTCCTAAAGTTGAAAAGTGGGTGCAAGATAAAAATAACAAGGAGAAAGTAGAGGAGGATCTCACCTCTATGCGCTCTCCACCATTTCCTCAAGCTATTAAGGCCACTCCCAAGACTGATGAATTCTTGAATTATTTAGAATGGATGAGGCAAGCTCACTTTTGGATCCCATTCCTTGATGCCATTTCAAACATGCCTAAGTACGCCAAGTTTATCAAGGCACTTGTTTCAAGCAAGAAGAAGTTGGAGGAATATGCTTTGGTGCCGTTGGGTGAAGAGTGTAGTGTAATCATTCAACAAAAACTTCCTCCAAAGTTGAGAGATCCGAGGAGTTTTTGAATTCACATATCTATTGGGACATTGGACATTGATAGGGCACTATGTGATTTGGGAGCTTCTATCAACCTTATATCGTTATCTTTGTATGAGAAGCTTGGACTAGGCAAACTTAAACCGTGCACCACTTACCTACAACTTGCGGATAGGGAAGGCTAAGGATGTGTTAATTAGAGTTGGGAAATTCTTTTTACCTGCCGACTTCTTTATTTTGGATATGGAAAGGGGCTCTGACTTGCCAATTATACTTGGGAGGCCATTCTCAGCCACGAGAATAGTTGTGATTGATTTGCAAGATGGGAAGCTTACACTTTGAGTGGGCAAAGAGACACAAGATTTTGATGTTTACTAACCAATTCAGTGCCTGGGGATGGATGAGGAAGTGTTTCAAGTATAGATGATGGACAAGGTGGTGAATGGGACAAATATTTGCAAGGAATCAACATTTGGCAAGGAGCAAATGTTGTGCAAAATTAAGGAACAATGTGAAGCTCATTTTTCAAATATGTTTAACCTGGTAAATCATATTCTTAAATAATAATAATAATATCAGAGTGAAATCAGAAGAAAATAAGAGGAAAATCAAAGGAGAGAGAAAATGAAATATCATTTAATAAACATCTCGGGCCCAAAACATTCGTAACATAAAGGTTTTACAGCAAAAACAGTAAAAGAAGTTTGAAAACATTCAAACTCAAAATAGAAACATTTATATAAACTATAAAATATGTACACTACAAAATCTCAAAACTGGAAGCACTCAAAACAGATGGATGGAAACCTCTGACAACTGCTAACTCTGGTAGTAGATCATGGCAACTCTGATCCAGTAGCAGCTATCTGTGTCCTGCGCATTATTTAGACACATAAACAAAGGTGAGTATATTTTACAATACTCAGTAAGCTTCTCACGCTATAATTGATTCGTATAATTTAAATGAATGCAGGGACAATCAATATCCCAACACGAGATATGATTCTCCTCTAACCTAATCAAACAACTCAATCATTTCAAAACATTATCTTATTACTAGAACATTCACATCTTGAATTCACTCTCAAATCATTATAATAAAATCTCAATACATTCATCAATTTGATCTCAAACAAACCATCATATACACTAACTCATTTTCATTAATCATAAGAATCAAGTAATCAGAATACGAATGAAACATCGCAGCAATATCCACTGTTCATATGAATAGTACAAATATGATCATAAATATCAATATTCATAAAGCATTCATAATCAATAACACAAATCAAACATGTTATAAATGAATGCAACTCAAATGCAAATGAATGCTATGCAATCACATGTGAATGTCTGCCCCGGGGTCTTTCTTTTCTTTTCATTTTCTTTTCATTTTTCCCTTTGTCCTAGACCGGCATCGTACCCAGTACGACATTGAGATCTCTCTTGGAATCATCGGTCTCAGAATGGCATCGAGCTCTCGCCCAGAATCATCAGGCCTAGCTTGTATCTCATATCTTAGTGTCACGCAATAATGCAACACAATGAATGATCAATGCATTCATATATCACAATCTCACAATCTCAATCACGTATGCTCAAACATGCTCAATAAAGCAATTATATGCTTTCTCATATATCAATCTCGTATTGAATATCAATTAAAACATCTGGAGCATGTTAATCAAACATATATCAATTAGAGCGTACCAATCTAAATCAAATAAAGTTCATAAAAATGAACAGTAAGGCAAGTACAACAACATGCCAGAACAATCATATAATCAAATCATATCAATGTTCCAAAGAACATATCGTACATAATACATATAATACATAATAAGCTTTTCAAAGCTTATAATCAGAGAACCAAACTTGGTATCAATCTACCAATAATCAACCATAACAAAGCATCAATCAACATTCAATCAACCATATGTCAATTAAGACATACATTCCTTAATCCATTAAATTCCATTTCATATCAATCATATTCACTATAATTCATCTAGCAAACTCAACATTTCATTATAGGCATCTTTACTTAGAAAGAATCGCCCTAAAAAAATTACGAATCAATATGTAAGCGTAAGAACACTTACCTTTAAACAAAGCAAAATCAACGAGCAAACTTAACTCAAAACCCACTCTAAAACCGTCAAGATCCTCCTGTATGTCATTCATAACATACAAGGAATTAACTAAACAGTGATACATTCATTCAAGAATCAAAACAAACATTATCAACTCTAAGTCAACCATTTATCATCTTTTCTCATGACTTATCCATTCTAAGTTTCATTCCTTACAAGATTATCTTGTCAAATGCACTTCCTATAATGTCCTTTAGAAATTAATCAATCACTAACTTATAATTCCAGCATCAAAATCTATTCAAACATGTAGTTACTAAATTTTCCATTTTCA
>CANYCX010998607.1:0-12186 GCA_948193385.1 Breynia disticha f. nivosa | reverse complement strand
ATATATATATATATTTTTAACACTTTTAGATAAGTTTCACAATTCAATATCTAATTCATTTCTCTGTCTTCTGTAATCATGTATTCTTACTCTCTTTTCAATTCTCTACCTCTCCATTTTCTTTGTCCTTTATCTTTAGTATATTTTATATAATTCTCTTTATTCAATTACCTACCTTATACTCTTCCTAATGTGCAAGTATTTATATTCATCACTAATATTACTACAATATATTGACACGCCTCTATTGTTTCTTCTTTACTCTAGAAACATCTTGTAAGTTAGGAACTTTAATCTGCAAATATATATTAATCTATGAATCTTTAAAACATCCTCTATCATCATACATTTACTATGATTAATCTATTAATTACTCTAGTGATCGAAATACATCACTTTTAACGTATTTCAACATAAAATATTTCATATATGTATATATCATGTTATGCTCTTTTATTCAATTTCTCAGAGTGACTATCCTTACTTGGATCTCACCCGAAATTTTCTTTTTATACTATAGACACATAGGTCTTCTTCTAAACACGTGGGCTCAACTCTAAGATCACTTGATCTTTAATTTTACTCTAGATTGAAAGATCTTATATTCTATATATGATGATCTTAACTCAAGATCTTTGCAAGTAGCCACATTTTTTATCATGTTTCATATAAAATGAATGCACATAACATCGTTCAACCATTGTAAAATCAATTTGTCATTGTACTATATACTATTTACCATTGTATTAATATTCCATAGAAAATTTGGCATGACCTTTGCTAATTTTTAGCATACCAATCATCTAATACATCATTGAGAACAGTTGCAAATAATCTATCGATCACAACTGCATTTCGACTATAGGCAATCGTGGTAATGGTGCAACCCTTGCATGCTACATCAACAACTCACTCTCTAGCAATTTCTTTAATGTTCATCATCAATCTCAATATCCAACATATACTATAGAATCCATATTAAACATAATTCATCAATGAACTGACACTCTAACAACCATATAAATAATATTTATATCTACAAATATATAAATCATTCAATTCATACTATATATAGCAAGCAATTAAAAATATTATAATCATAAACCTTGAATATAAATTTGGATAACACACTCGCCTGGTAAGACAAAATAATTTAATTTCAAATCCTCTCTCTTATGCATTTTTTCAACATCATTTCAAAAATACTGAAATTTTCTAGAATTAAAAGCAATAAGCAAAACCCTATATTATTCACTCTAAATCACCAAAAATTTTGTTGAATCTTTGCCAGGATGATCCTAGGGTAAATTTTTGGGTATGAAGGAAATATTTGTAGGTTCTTTTTAAAAATTAAATTCATATGTTTTCACCATTTTGACCTTTTTTGTTTTCAATTTAGTCCTCAAGCTTTTCTAAATTTATTTCCATCCTTTTACTTTGTTTTTCTTTTATTATTTTTAAGGCCTATGGATGTCCATCTGATATGCACGCAATTCAATATACAATTGTAAGAAAAATCCAAGCTTTTGGGTAGTTTTTTTATCGAGTTTTTAATTACTTTTTTCTTAAGCTATATTTAGCACAACACACTTAGTGTGTTAATTAACACAAATACCATTGGTATTTAATACGCCCATGTAACTATTGAATACTTCCATTGTCAATTTCCATTGAATATAATCAACTTTTGAGATACAATTACTTATAAGATTTGTAAACATTATATTTTAAATTGATATAGCAAATGAACAGGAAGTGGTTTAGGCAATGCCAATTGAATCAGATGCGCTCGCCCAGCGCAATGACCCTGCCAACCAAGTCAAAATAAAAAAGAAAATTGAGAACTTCGTATTTTGGTAATTCTCTAGGAGTCATGTTTAACCTTGAATGCTATTAATAAATTCTACAACAATAGTCCCTCGGACTCGAAAAGTAATAACGAAAATGGCTAACCCAATAGCAGATTCTGCAGCTGCCACCGTTGTTTGTATACAGAGATGTTATATGATTATACAAACAATAATGCATATCAACGTAATCGATTATTTGTACATTAGCATAATAATGTACTATATAAACCCCTCTACGGAAATGATCCTATAAAAAGGATCCCCCTTTACAGTATAAACCCCTCTACGTATGATCGATAATATATCACCAATCCTCACCTCAACATATCAACACCATATCCTCACCATATCATCACCATTCATATCGTATTCACATATATCGTACATCGCAACATACAATCGTATAGTGTGAAACGTAACGTAGTTGTTTGCACTTTCGTTTCATATATACTTGTTCGCATTTCAATCATATGAATATATATTTGTTACCATTTTATACCATTTCCACCTTTTACCATTTCTTTGCAATTCATATAATCTAACGATCAATCATTCATTATCGCATATTCAATTGCATAATCCATATATAAATTCATATTTAAAGTGAGTTAGACTACTCACCTGTTTAGACTACTCACCTGTGAACTGAAGTACTCGAACCTCTGCGTGCTCTGGTACTGCCCTGACCGTCTGGTCTGTCGGCCTATAAATATATATATAACTCTTTCTATAAGATTTAATATATCAAAACTCATAATGCATGCCCTAATAATTTCATTGCATTTACTTCTCGATCTCAAACCCTAAACCTAACCCTAGAAATTTCCAAATTCGTTTTATAACAGCAATTTACTAAATTTCAATCGATTCTAAATCAATTCTA
Organism: Breynia disticha f. nivosa; assembly: GCA_948193385.1. Taxonomy (NCBI): domain Eukaryota; kingdom Viridiplantae; phylum Streptophyta; class Magnoliopsida; order Malpighiales; family Phyllanthaceae; genus Breynia; species Breynia disticha. The sequence continues at coordinate 9,453 of CANYCX010998607.1, read as the reverse complement.
CTCATTTCAATAATCAATTCAATAGTAAAGATAATAAAATTTATAAAACTTTACGATAAACTTTAGGTTTTACCTGTTTCGACTATACCGCTAAATTTCCAGCTCGAGATTACGATTGATTCGATAACTCAAATCAATTTCTTTACTTAAATCTCTAACTAAATCTCTCTTCCTTTCCTCGGCTCTCTCTCTTTCAATTTCTCTGAAGCTTTGATCTAGTTCGTGAAAGTTCTGATCAATTTTTCAAGCGATTGAAGCTTATACTTCTTTCCCAAAAGCAGTCAACTACGCGTGGTGGGTGTGGAGTACGCGTGGTCGTGCCCACCACATGTTTTTCACTCCCCACCACGTGTTCTTGGCTATTTTGATGGTTTCTCCTTTATTTTGGCTACTTAATATAACCCTTTAATCACCCTTATATCAACCGTTCCTACCTTTGTTTCTAATCTTTTTTTTTTCATTTTTATTGAATAAGTTCTTAATTTTTTTTAATCTTTAACTTATAACATTAAGTACATGTTTTTGGGACGAGAATGTTACAAAATTTATCAGGAAATTAAGTGATAGAAGTATAATGTAGAAATGAGAGAAAACATAGAAATTTACGTGGTTCGGTCCATGCGACCTACTCCACGGGAAGAGAACAAGTTATTCTATCATCAATCATCTAAATGTGGAAGCCACAAAGACCTACAAAAGAAATTGCAAGCCACTATATATAGGTCTCATACAAGCCCTATTTTAAACTTAGTATAAATGTTCTACCCAAATAGAGTATTTAACCAAATCTATACTATCCAAATATAGTAACCAAACATATACTTCTAATGGCTCCAAATCTCTTTAAGAAATCAATTTAGCCTAATAATTCTCCCTCGTTGAGTTAATTTCTTCTCAACATTGTAACTAGAATAACTTCTTACCACACCTCTTAATGGTCTCGAGTTCTACCACATGGAACCAAGTCCAATCTAAACTTACCAAGGACACCAACGACTGTTTCATATCCTTCAACATTCATACCTGGCACACGATCATCTTGCAAAATTCTTGATCAATCACCAGCACAAAGTCCGTGTCATGGATTACTATCTGCTACTCATAATAGATCTTGTTGATTGATCTTTTTTTGTTCTAGAGTCTCAATCACAAACTCCTCCCGCTTCTCTGTAGAACTCATAATGGGTTTTCAAACATTGACACCACAAAGCTACCAATCAAGATATAAGTGCAATTTATGCACTTTATCCTTCATTATCACCACAGGACCTCTGAACATCCAAATAACTCTAATACCACCCAAGAAATCAAAAAAATGCTTCACTAAAGCATCCATAGAAATCAAATTTCCTGGTTCTTATCTATTTCTCCCATGAGCATAGTCATTCTATTTCACCTCCATACAATGATAACTAATTAAACTATACCTTTTTTGTTCTTTATTCTTCTTTCACTATGAACTGATATTCCAAAGCCTCCATTGTTTCCCCCAAAACTGAAATTAAATCAATTCCATAAACAAAATATCCATAATATCACTTTTAGAAATTTTCCTTACCATTCACAATAGTTAAATCTCATTACTGAGAATGACCTCAACACTATTAAATCTAATACATTCTTATTAAATTTGCCAAGATGTTCCTTTACTTGCATGCCTTCGGTCATCTTCAAGGTAAGCAAACACCTTTTCTGATAAAATTTGTTCATCAAGGATCTCCTATGATACATACTCTTCATCCTCTGCTGAAGTATTTTTGTTAGCTACCTCCCTCAAGATTTTATCCTATAGACTGTAGAGAATAACACCATCCTTATCATGACTTTCTACACCACCATCGATTCCACTAGTAAATTCTCTTCACCTTCAATCGCTCCCCATGAAATGCGTCTCATTATGGCTCTAATACCACTTGTCAGGAAATTAAGCAATAAAAGTATTATACAAAAATAAAAAACACACAAGAATTTACGTGGTTCGATCCATGTGACCTATTCTATGGGCAGAGAACAAGTTATTCTATAATTAATCACCAAAAGGTGGAAGCCACAAAGGCCTACAAGAGAAAAGTACAAGCCACTATACATAGGTCACACAAACCTTATTTTAGACCTAGTATAACTGTACTATCCAAATAGAGTATTTAACCAAATCTATACTACTCAAATTGAGTAAACAAACTTATACTTCTAATGACTCTAAATCTCTTCTAAAAATCAATTCAATCTAACAATTCTCCCTCATTCTCATATCGAATAGTTGTGGGAAGGATTTATTTATAAGTGATGTGGACCCATAACCCAATGCCTTAAGGTTTTGAGTAAAGATGTGGTTTTAGATGGACCTACATATGTCCTTCCTGTCCTGTGTTCTCCTTCACTAAGCTCATGCTCGTGGCTGATCTCTCCAAGGCTCCTTACTTCCCAATAAGTGGTATCAGAGCTGATGGTTTAGCTTAGGCATGGATAAGATTGGTATGGTGGTTCGGGATGAGTGCGGTAATATGGTGAAGAGCAAGTTTACTAGGTTCTAGGTGTGAGTAGCCAAAAAAGCTTATAGACAAAAGGATGGAAAACATAGTAAAAATTCTTAGTGATACCATGGTAATGTTAGGCTCACCTCAGACCCAAAGATGGTGAAGAGTGAAGAGTTATATTGTCTTTGTCTATAAAAAGTGTGTCAACTCATAGATCGGTGTAAGATTATGGGTTAAAGGCATTAGTATTAGAAGTGAACTATGAAAAATTCTATAGTGCTAAAAAGTGATTTCTACTGGAAGGGGAGCAGGTGTAACCCCAATATGGAAGGGATTCACACTAGATTCACACTTGTAGGGGAGATTGTTAGGACCAATTGAGAATCCCACATCAATAGTTATGGGATATGAGAAAGATTTATTTATAAGTGGTGTGGACTCATAACTCAATGCCTTAATGTTTTAGGTAAAGATGTGATGTCAGGTCCACTTATGTCCTTCTTGTCTAGTGTTCTCCTTCACTACCCTCACGCTTGTAGTAGATCTTTCAAGGGTTCTCATTTCTAAATAAAATTTCTATTCATAATTGTCTAAATAAATTAATGGGTTGTCTAGTGAATTTCTTTCTCTTATTAATCCACTTTAAATGTAACATCCAAAAATTGTTAGAATTAATCTGTGTGAAAAATAGATTAAAACAGAATTGAATTGGAATGAAATTGGGAAAGTGTTGAAAACAACAGATGAGCAAGAGCTCGAGCACAACCGTGCCCGAGGGTGTGCTCATCTTTGCTAGAAATATTCAGAACGATCCTATACACGACCATATTGGAACTCGAGCCAAAAAACTACAGCACAACTTAGAGCATGACCCATGCTGAGGTCATGTCAACTGGGCAAGTTTTAAACAAAATATCAATTAACACAGTTTTATTCAATAGCAGAGAAACTAATAGAGAACTTAAGAAAAACTCGAGAGAAAACTCTAAAAAGGTGCTGTGGGGAGTGTCTAAGCAAGGAAGAACTTAATTTCTTGAAAATTTAGAGCTAATCATACTAAAGAGGTGATTTACGACACTTGGATTCAGAATTAAGCCACGAGGCCACTTTACGAATTTTTGAGGTAAGTGTCGTTTACAGTTACCATTGAATGTCTCTCATCTATATGGTTAATCATGTTTGAGAATGATGCAAATATGTTAAAATGGTAGCCCAAATGTGTCTTTAAATGGACTTGTTTGGTATGGTTGATATGTTCAGTTATATTTGCATATACTTTGATGTAAAATTTGATGATGATATGAGAGTGTTTATATGAGCATGATGTGAGCATGATTCTATTCATATATATGCATATATGTGAGAGTGATTGGCTTTATATGTGGCTTTACATATATGCTCATACAAGAATTGGTATTTGATAATGAGTTATAGCATGTTATGCTTATATGAATTGATATGATAGGATGAGTATGTTTTTGCCTTTGATGAGTGATTTATACCATGCTCTTATAATATTTATGAAAAGCCTATGATTACTTGATTTGATTATGAATATGCTCCCAGTTAACTGTGATGCATGAGTATGCATTTGATATGATATTAAGGGTGGCCTTAATGAATGCATTTGATTCATTCATGTGTTGCATAAGCATCTGTATGTGACACGTTGCCCGATTATTATTCTGAGAGAGATCTCTACGCCGGCTGAGCTGAGGATATTTTGGCCGAGAGCTCGATGCCGGTCTGGGACCGAAGAAAAAGAAAATGAGAAAAGAAAACCCGAGACATATTGTATGTGATTGCATTGGCATTGCATTAGTATTTTCATAATGCATTCATACGTATTTTGATGTCATGGAAAGAGTTTAAGCGTTGATTTTAATGACAGATTATTGTTGTAATGTTGTTGTTGTTATTGATATGAATGTTTGGAGTGTTTATGCTTAAATGTTAAAGCATATGTGGTATGGCTTTATATAACAAGCAAATTTGAGTGAATGGTATGTTAAACTACTGTGTTTTACCGTGTTATGGTACTAGCTATGTGAAGGTTATAGTATGGCTAATTAGAAACATGTTTGCTGCTTTTGTGCCTTAAAATTGATTGTGAAATGTACAAAACAGAAGTTCAGCACGCTCATGGTGCTGATCAACATGCCCCGTGCTGAGACCAATTTTAAGACCACGAGTCGTACCTGAACTGTTCTAGGTAGATTGACGAGCACGATGTAGGATTCAAAAGAAGGGGGTTGAATCTTTAACAGTGCCCTTTTCTTTGTTCTTGTGGAATTAATGCGAATTTGTAAATTAAAGAGTTGAAGGAGAGAAAACAACACAAGAATTTACAGTGGTTTAACACAACCTTGCCTACTCAACTACCTTAGTACCTCTACTAAGGATTTCCAAACTTCCAATAATATTGTTCTTTTGCAAATTCACTTTCAAAACAAGTGAGACCTCTATGACAATGATCACTTTCTATCCTCAACAAATGGACACTCACAAGCTCTTCTACCAAATTACAATTAGCTTCTCTCAAGCTTCAAATATTGAACTTTTTGTTTTGCCCAAATGCTTGCCAAATACTATAAATTTTGTTCACAAGTTGGTCTTTTGTGTTTCTAGTGTTTTAGAGTGCTTCCCAACAGTAATCTTCAGTCTTTTATGCCTCTCTCTTGAGTTGATGGTCATTAGACACATAAACTAGTCGTTTGAGTTTGAAATGCACATGCATTTAATGCTATGTGAGAGTCTGTAACATATGTTTAGCTCGAGTAACGTACGTTACCTAAATCATTCTCTTGTTCGTTCTCTTATTAGTTCAGTTTCAAAACAAAATAGAAGCATTTGGCTGAGAGTCCGAGAACAATTAACGTATGTTATTTTCCTCATTAATGTACGTTAATAATGTAGAGCTCAAATTTTTAAAACTATTTTCCCAATTTGAACTCGATTTTAAATAATAATGGAAATAAACAACTATAATTTTTATAAAAAATCTCACCTCAAAATACATTGATCAAATCTATACAAACACGGAGGCCAAAACATAGTTATACATGTTTGTACAAATGTACATAACATAGACTGAAAACAAAATCCTAGAGTCGGACCTCAAAATCAACTTTGATATGCCTCTGATCACCAGAAATCCAATCTATAGCAGTTACCTAAGATCTGCACATCATTTAAACAATGAAAGTGGTGAGTAAAAAGGTAAACTCAGTAAGTAATACACAGTTTATTAAGAATAAATGAAATGCAGGGGAACAAAAAGGGTCGTGCCAGATGAACACGAGGGCGTGCTCATGTCGATTTCCCAGACCACACGTCATTCCAAAATAAACATGAGCTGGGTTGATATAACACAAACCTAGGTAACACGATCGTGCTACCCTAGAACACGAGGACGTGCTCGTCACATTTTCCAGATTATCCAGCAGCAAGAAGGCGTGCTCGTTAACACTACGGCGTGCCAAGCTTCTGTTTTAACCATTCAATTTCTGATTTCATGATCTTTGAGTATTAGTTGTGTTCTCCTTACTTCATACCATTTCAGTAAATCATACATATCTTATGTACACTCACATCAACATATAAACTCAATTAAGAGTAAAATCAATAGTTAACCACAACACACTCATAAAAATCATATCATGCATCAACATTTCTAATGTCATTTATCTTCATCCAGCATTAACATCCTTAAGAAAAAACATATGCCAGTCATGAATACCATAATTACATGTATGCACATAAACAGCAAGCAAAAACATGTCTGAAGACGAATGCACGGGGCTTATATCTCTCCAATAATCGACCTCGAAGGCCACGATCATAAAGGCTGAACAAAGGCCACGACCATAAAGGCTGAATATCATATACAACCACAACGGCCACGACCATAAAGGCTGTAATCTCACCATTAACCATAAGATCACCATATAACAATTGACCATAAAGGCCACCATTTTAAGTATGCTCACACATGCTCTCGACAAAGCACATCACATGTTTCAATATCAATCGTAAATCTCATACGAAAATCAAACAAGAGCATGCCAATCAACTATAGATCAATCATATATCCGCATGTTATAAAATAAGCATATTCACACAATTCATACATCAGCAAGAATTTCAATTCAAGCCCATTTCATTCCTTATCTATTTATGAGCATTCTTTCCTTATTTTCATTTCAAAGCTTTTTAAGGCTTTTAATTATAATTGAGTCAAGGAAAGTACATAAGTGTATGAACACTTATAATTAAAGTACTCATTTATATCGTAAGTGTACAAAACCACTTACCTCGAATATCGTGCAATCACACCGTTCCATCGCTTAAGCTTTGATTCGTCTAGATCCCCCTAGACAATCAAACAATCATACGGAAGCTTATTAATCCCTCATACTAGCTTAATTTTCCATAATTCTTCACAATTCAGCTTTTTTATTTAACAATTCAATCTCTACATCTTGGTTCAATCTAATTCTCCAATAATTATCATATACGTACTCAATTCCATTACTAACAAAATTATAATTCTTCAACAACATGAATTCTGGCAGCATCTTAACTCTACTATCAACTATAACTTCAATAAAAACTCAAATCATCTCATTAGAAACGTATTTAAGCATAAAGCTTACCTTAATTGTCTTGGAAATGATTTTGTGCAAGAATTGGATGTTTCTTGTCAAATTTTGCTACTAAAATCAACTTCTAGGGTTTCTCAGTTTAATAAAAACACGGGTCATGCCATTTGGTCATGCCGTGCTTTTTTTAGCACGTGGTCCTGTTCCATCATGCACGGTGTCATTTCGTAATACGAATCGTGTTGATTTCTAGATTATTTTCACGAGGTCGTGCTCATATGCACTCATGAACATGGGAATGCTGCACAAGAATGCTGATTGCTATTTTTCCCAATTTTTACTTAAATCGATCTGATTTGATCCCATTGTAATGTATCTTTGAAATATTTAAATTCCTATAATTTCCAGGACGTTACAATGGGCCTGTACACGCATGAGTGGACTTATGAACAATATAGGCTGTGAACCCTCTAATACAAAACCAATTGGCTTATATAAGGCTACAACCCACTCTATTATAAACCACTTAACACTCATATAATTCTTTAATGCAGGACGCATTCCCAACACAACATAGCCCAAGTCCACCAACTGGAAATCTTCATTAGCCTTGTTGAAATTGTCAATCAATCTCTATAGTTGTGCACTGCTTTCTCAGTTTTCACTTGCCATAGTTAAATCATTAAAGATCCTTATAATGCACCATTGCAGTGAAACTCTACTAGCCAATTCTCTTAAAAGGTTCCACGAATTGGTTTTGGAATTTCTATTAGCATGTCCGTAAAAACAGTAAGCCTGTAGGGGTCGTCTTCTTCCAATTTTATTTCCACATCCATGTAATGATCATCCTAGCTCAATATGTTAACAAAATGTTCTTTTTTCCAATTGAATGCTAGTCCAGTAGTGTGTCCCCTTCTATCCATCAAAACACTAATAGTACAACCCAGTAAATTCATTATTTTATGAACTGAATTCGGAGTACATTTTGTTTCAATAAGAAAAATAAAGTTTGGCTTATGATCGCGGACCAAATCCTTCGAAAAATCAAATTTTCGATTCGTTGGCCACCCTTGGCAATTCTAGCTTAAACAACTCATGGCTTCAGGCAGGTCTGCATAATAGAACCCGTTTTAGATAAGTTTCTTGGTTTTGGGCCTTCTATTCTTACTAAAATTCCTATTTCCATTGTGTATACAGCCTTATGATTTTCATTATTATGGCCTAATCTATTCCTTTTTGATTAAGTGAAAATAATCTCCTACTCCTCCTCACTCTCACATTTGTCTCCCTTATAATTTTAGTAGAATCCATCTATCCAACTGTCCCATCCCATACTCTTTCATTTCCTCCCACCATGTCTACTTCCACTTTCATATTTTTCCCTCCATTATTGTTTTTATCGCCTGAGTATTGAAACTTCCTCTTTCATCTTTTTATCAACATGATTGGTATATTTTATGCCATCCTCTCCACCACCGCCATGTTCCAAAATTAGCAGTTCCGACAGTAACCATTTGTTCCCCAAATTGAGACTTAGACTTTGTTCAGCCACCGTCCTAAGACCTAGACCATATTGATGTGTCCCTTTATCCTTCTTATTTCTATACTACTCTTGGTAAAAATGTTCCCCATATTTCATTTTGCCACAAGAAACCAGAGTGTGGGCAACCATTCATACTTCAAATTCACCAATATCCACTTACCCCCTTCCACTTTGATCTTTAGTTCATTCCTTACTGTTGTTGATATTTATTATGGTTCGTAAACAAAGATATTTCCTTCATGGCATCGAATAATTATTAGGATCTAACTCAATAAAAGACCCTAATTTGTTTGTAATTCTTTGAGCAAAATTCTCTAACATGACTGTTGATGGAAGATCATAAATTTGCGCCTATAATATAACTCTATCCAAGATAATATTCTCTAGCTCAGCATCTGGTAAAACTATTTAAAACTATAACATATGGTTGTCATAAGCCCACGCTCCTCTATCTATAATACGTCGTATATCTACTTCATGTTTGTGATTGAATAAAAAGAGTTGTTGTTCAATTTATTGGATGTGTACTCCTTTTCTTGGTCTTCAATTTTTGGTCATCACTTGGCTCATTTCATTTAATCTAATGAATCTTTCTGTTAGGAATGTACCCACCATAGCCCTCCTCAAATCAGTGGACTGTTTAACCACATGTTGGTTATGTATAATGAAGCCTATGTCCCCTTCATCTTCCTCCTCAATCTGAACTGTCGCCACCCCACTTGTAACAACCTATAAATATAATAGACTGGGTTTTATTACTAAAACATCCTAATCTAACTATCGTATTAATTACGTATAATTTAAAACTTTTCTTAACGTTTATATCTCTAAC
>CANYCX010998193.1:0-15866 GCA_948193385.1 Breynia disticha f. nivosa | reverse complement strand
ATTTCTTTGAGTAGGCTCAGATTTTAGTCGACTAACATCCTTCTTGGTAGAACTAACTTGACATTTTTCCATAACTAACCGTTACGAATGAGTTTTTGCCTTACATACTTCATTCTGGTCACCTAACCACCATCTTAGTCGACTAATATTGTTCCTGGTCGACTAAAATGAGTCTGGTTGACTAAACCATGCACCAATCTAGTAAAACTGATTCCAGAATGCTTGTTTGACTTCTCAGCTGCACTTAGTCGACTAATCTTCATCCTGCTCGAGTAGAATCATGTCCAGAGTCATTTTTTGAGCAACATCTTGATTTTTATTTCATATTTGATCAATACATCTTCATTCTAAATTTTTGAACTTTATTTTGTCCATATTTCTTTGATTTTAACTCCTTTCTAAACCTAAAATAAATCATTATCAATTTCATCATTTTACACATTATCAAAACACAATGATGATCTTAATATCAATCACCATTGATCCAACAATCTCTCCCTTTTTGATAATAACAAAACATATATGAAATTGATAAACATTGTTTATGGAACAAAAAAAAGCATGATCAAGGTTTTCTAACCTTGTCCAAAATGTTAGTCCATTAAGCAATGATCAACAATAGACAAATATACAAATCAAATATGTCCATCTTAAATTCAATATTCATGAAACATTTCAATTTCATGCATATTCTCCCCCTTTTTGACATTATCAAAAAGCTAAAGATATTTAAGCAATATTCCCCCATTTTGATATTCAAGCAATTTCAAAACAATATCACATTCAATGGATCATAAGGATACAAATCATAATCGAGATCAAAACACAATACAAAACTCATAAGCATTAACAACATAAATGTAAGTCCAAGAAATGACAAGATAAAAATAATCAATGATGCAAGTTATTTTCTCCCCCTAAATTTGTGACCCTCTATTTAAAAAGTTTAGAACTCCCCCTTTATTTCTCAACATGTGCCTATTGAATTAGTTATGTTCATCTTGATCCTTGGCATTGATTTTACTTGACTAATAAACTAATTAGTTAAAAAGATACTCACTTACTCAACTAATACAATTATTCTTCGACTAGAAATGCCACAGAAGGTTATGAATTACTTTAAGTGATGTTGGGCTCTATCGACTTGACTAAAACTAACATTACTTAACTAATGATAGCTAATATGATTAACTATTTTTCAATATTCAAACATATGCAAGTACAAGCTCAAACAATCAACACAAAATCTCAAAGCCAAAATATCAATGTCAATTCAATCCACATATTCTACTATCTTAATCATACGCATTACACATGTAGTGCATCATTTCAATAAGAGTTTCACATAACAATTTATCAAATAACGTTTAAACATGAAGCATATTATACATCAAGAAATCAACCAAAAGACAAGACTCATAGCAAAGGTTCCTTACCCTCTTTACCAAAATAAATGATTTTACCTTTCTTGTAATAACCATATATGATAAGTTCTAAACTCTTTGCATTCTCTCAACATGTATTCCTTTTTTGCAATTCACCAAATTTCACACTTCAAACACCAATTATAGCCTTCAATAACCATTGTACCTACAATAAAGTTGTTTTGCATTTTATTACCCAAGCTAATTTGGATCTTTTTGGGTTAGTCATAAAAACAATATTGGACACATTTGTTCCTTTCAGAACCCACAACCTTTTTACAATAATTGTTCTTCTTGAAGCTAAGCATGTATGAGCACTATGACCAATTTTTAAGCATGTATCACTCTTAGGCAATTTCAAATTAAATTTCTCTTTCTTGTGATCTAGCTTATTAACCAATGGTTTCTCATGCTCAAATTCATCACGTCCAAGTCCACATCTAGAAAGTGTATATCTTGCATATTTAACATTTTCTCAAACTTTTCACTTCCATTAGTGTACTTACTAGTGATGATACTAAGTTCCTCTTTAGCCTTCTCTAGTTGTGATTTCAACTTATCAAATTCAAACATGCATTGAGAATGATCATTTGACTTATTCAAGGATTCAGGCAATTCTTCATTCTCACTCTCTAGCAATTTATTCTTCTTCCTAAGCAACTTATTAGCCTAAATTGACTTAGAATAATCAACAAGTAAAGACTCAAGAGCATCAAGCAATTCATCATCATTAGATGAGTGATGTACCTCATTTTCCTCATCGCTTGAGGATGATTCAAATTCCACGAGAGCAAGATTGGTTGTCTTCTCTCTTTATTCCTCCTCTTCATCACTCCAAGTAGCTATGAATGACTCTCTATACTTGAATTTAGCCTTTTCATGAGGATGCTTTGAAGAGCCAATCCTACAGTCCTTTTGGTGATGACCAAGTTTTCCACAATTATAGCATGTGCCATCATTCCTTCTATAGTTTGATGAGGAACTCTTCTTATAGTCTCATTTAGAGTCATTCTTCAAGTCTTTCCTTCTTCTCTCTAGGAGTGATTTGTATTTTCTCACATTTTTAGCATAGAGAGAAACCTTTTCATCATCCATCTCATAATCTAGCTCATCACAACTCTCCTAATTGCATGCCTTTAGAGCTATACTCTTTTCCTTCTCCTTGGCTTTAGTTTTAAGGCCTCTTGACTTGAGAACTCTTTCATAGTTCAAGAGTGATCCCATGAGAGCACTAAACTCAAGTGAGTTCAAGTCTTTTGCCTCTATGATAGCGGTGATCGTGGCATCCCACTCCTTGGGAATTGACCTCAAAATCTTCTTCACTCTATCACTTTCAAGAATTGATTTTCCAAATGAGGCAAGTACATTGGTGATCTCTGAGAACCGATCAAGTATGGAAGTGATTCCCTCACCTTCCTTCATGGAGAAGAGCTCATAATCATGAAGGAACATATTGATCTTTGTCTCCTTTACTTGAGTAGTACCTTTATGAGTTACATCAAGAATCTTCCATATCTCCTTTGCATCCTCACAAGAAGCTATGCGGTTCAAGTTTTCCGAATTTAAGGCACAATATAACAATTGCATAGATTTAGAGTTTATTTGCTCACCTTTCCAATATTTATTGTTGAACTCCTCCTCCTTCTTTTGCTCACCATTACTTGTCATAGGAATATTGGGACCAATGGCTATCACCTTCCATAGTTCAATATCTTGGAATTTTATAAAGATCATCATCCTTTTCTTCCACATCATGTAATTAGAGCCATCAAAGAAGGGTTGCCGATTTGGAGCATAGCCATAGACGTCGTTGCTTCCACCAAAGTTCAAAGACATCTTCAATCTTCTACCCTTAGGATGTTAAGCCTTCAAATAAGGGTTCTAGCTCTGATACCAATTGTTGGACCAAGACTAGCTCTAAAAGGGGGTTGAATAGAGCTATTAGGAATTTGATTCTTTTTACAGAATTTTGTTTGAGACTTGGTGGAATGAAAAAAGCAACAAAGAACACAAACGATTTAGAGTGGTTTAGCACTAACCTTGCCTACTCCACTACCTTAGTACCTCTACTAAGGATTTCCAAACACTTCACTAAGTATCACTTTTTAGCTAAGTGAGAACTCTTTACACATTCACTTTCTAGCTAAGTGAGAACTCTTACAACTTCACTTTCTAGCTAAGTGAGAACTCTTGAATCAAATTATAAAGCTTTACAAACTAAGCAAGACAACACTAGGTTTTATGAAGAACAAGAATACAAACTTTAAGCTCAAATAAGTTTTCCTCTTAAGGTAGATGTGTTGAGTGTTTTCCTCTATTTTTTCCTCAATGTTTCTCTACAATTTTTGATTTTTTTAAGTCTTAAATACCTTCTCTTGAAGATATACCCGTTACTCAAAAGTTGGGTGTCTTTTGGAACATTGAAAGTAGTGATATTTGCTGTAGAGGGCTCTTTGGTCGACTAATATTTGTGTTTTTAGTCGACTAATATAATTTTGGTCGACTAATATGGTTCTACTTGAGTAAAGAAAGTTCCAGAAGCTTTTTTCCTTGAATCCAATGTCTAGTTACTCGACTAAATCCTATTTTAGTCGACTAATATTCCTTTGCTTCGAATTGGTCGACTAACATCTTTCTCTGGCTGACTAACAATCTTTCTGTTGAGTTCCAACGATCATATTCTCACGCATAATGATTGTGTAGTAGTTCTATGATGATTTCTTTGAGGAGGTTCAGATTTTGGTCGACTAACATCCTTCTTGGTCGAACTAACTTGACCTTTTTCCATAACTAACCATTACGAATGAGTTTTTACTTTACAGACTTCATTTTGGTCACCTAACCACCATCTTAGTCGACTAATATTGTTCCTGGTCGACTAAAATGAGTTTGGTCGACTAAACCGTGCACCAATCAAGTAGAACTGATTCTAGAATGCTTGTTTGACTTCTCAGTGCACTTGCTCGACTAATCTTCATCCTGCTCAAGTAGAATCATGTCCAGAGTCATTTTTTGAGAAAAATCTTGATTTTTATTTCATATTTGGTCAACACATCTTCATTCTAAATTTTCCAACTTTCTTTTGTCCATATTTCTTTGATTTTAACTCCTTTTTAAACCTGAAATAAATCTTTATCAATTTCATCATTTTACACATTATCAAAACACAATGAGGATCTTAATGTCAATCACCATTGATCCAGCACATACAATTAATATTCAATCATGTTCATATTTGTTCATAAACATGATGGCACTAACTAACAGATACATTTCTGTTCAATTATGTTCATTTTCAATCATTTCACGAATTAATTAAATAATATTAAATATGTTCATATACGCTCATAGATGTCCAAACCAATATATTACAAAAAATATTACACTAAATACATCTACATCCTTTGAACGTTAATTCTACAGCTAAACTAAATATTACAAATATCTAATCATAATATTCATGTTAAAACATTGATTTTACATATCTATCATTCATCAAAATATAACTTTTGCATCTATGTTCAACATATATCATCATTGATAATGGGAGAAAGTACCTCACAGCCTACTGTTAAAGCAAGTTCAAAACCACGATCATCTTGAAAACCTCTAACAAAATCATCCTGATTTGTAACTTTGTCAATAATAGGATACTTCAAATTAGATATATCATCATATTTCTCTTCGAAAGTTTTGGGTCGTGATACCGACATAAAATAAAATTAAACCACATTAAAAAACATGTTAAAAAACATACAATACACTCTAAAAGAATTTACCTTCCCACTCTCAACATTGAGAGTATCTAACTTTGTGGAGCTCAAAATTAAAAACGCTATTCTTAATTTGAACTTACTTTTAAAATAAGATTTTCCAAATATTTTCCAATCAGAAATAAAAACTCGGATATATAAAAGAGTTATACAAAATACAATCAATGCCATGAATTAACAAACACCAATTTTCTTTTTACAAACTCTTTTTATAAAACAAATCCAGTTTGCTAAACACGTGCTCGAATCCTCCTCGTAGGAATCCTGCTGTACCTGCACATCATTAAAACAACCAAAGGTGTGAGTATAAAGATATATTCAGTAAGTGCTAAATAAATTATTGTTAAAATGAAGTGCAGGGAAAACTCAGTCAGCACGGGCGTGCTCGATAAACACGAGGACGTGTTCATCTCTAATTTCCCAGTCGACACATCGTGCAAATCTTAACACAAGCCATCCTCGATCATATCATTACTAGGAAACACGATCGTGCCTCCTTGAGCTCGAGGACGTGCTCGTAAACTATTCCAGATTATCCAGACAACACGAAGCGTGCTGATCAGCATGATGACGTGCTGAGCTACGAACTTTACCATTCCAATTTTGTTTTCTCATTCTTTGAGTATTAGTTATGTGCTTTAATTCATATACCCTCCAAGTATATCATACATGTCAAATGTACACTCAAATCAGCATACAAAACTCAACTAAGAGTAAAATCACCGCAAAGCACAATCATACTCATATAAGAACCATATACCAAGCATAAAGCTCAATCAATACATCTCATGTCAATCATATCTCCAGTATAATACACATGAAGTCTCATCATGTATGCAGAAATCAAACATGCCAGCATTCATAATCAAACAACAATAATCTAATGCTAATATGAATGCCATATGTGTCGTGTATGCAAATGAATCTCATGCACACACAAATGCAAATGCTCCGAAGTCTTACATCATTCATCGGCGTCTCATCGGCATCGCGAGTCTCATGCGGCATCGTGCGTCTCACGCGGCATTGTGCGTCTCACACGACATCGAGCGTCTCACTCGACATCGTGAGTAAATGATGGAATCGTTGAGAATCTCTCAACTGACATTGTGCGTTTCACGCAATATAATCAATAGGCCTAGTGTCACACAAATCATGCAACACAATGAATGAATATATGCATCCAAATGGCCACAAATCAACTCACATGTATGCTCAACAATTAAGCAAGTCTCATGCTCAATATGAATATGCCAAAAAAAGTCACATGCTAATATGTCAACCATAAGACAACATAAAATCAACAGGCATATAATCATACAGAGCATACCAAACACAATCTCAATTAATATCATGTATACTCATCAACAAAGTAAGTCCATGCTTTAATAATAACAACATCTCAAATGAGCATACAAGTCACAATCTAGGCAAGAACACAAAATCAAGCCATATCTCAATCATGCTCATAAATCAATTAAGTAAGAAATCACATCTAGCTTAATATGTTTTATACATAGGAGCATTTCTGTTTATTCTTTTTAATACTCAATCAATCTTTCATAGCTTCTTGTATTATTCCTTTAAATTGCTTAAGAACATATTAGTTCTTAATTTCATAAGGATAAGTGTATGAACACTTATGAAATCACACTTATGATATTTTTAACTCTTTCATAAGTTTTATTCATATTCACATAAGCATTAATCACACTTATTTCATTCATGCCAAAATGGAAAACTATACAGTCCTGTAAGGATGAAACACTTACACCATTAAAAGTAAGCATAGATTATGTAAGTGGTAGCCACTTACCTTAGCTTCCATAATTCTACATGAAACCAATTCCATACATGCTCCAATTCATCCAATCTCCATTTTGAATCTCCTAATACAAGCAATTTCATATAACCTCAGTATACACATATATTAATTTCTCACTAATTCTCTGATATAAACATAACCCTACAAGTCCTTTCTTCCATAACTCTAAAACTCCAATTCTCATAGGTTATGACTAACTCTTATTTTATCATTCACAAAGATACTCATCATTTTAATCCAACTATTTTTCACTAATTTCATATCTATTCTATCTCAAAACTTCTTAATCAACATCTTTACTTGCTCTGAATATGATAATTACAGAGGAAATTAACAAGAGAAAGGATACTTTACCTTACATGTGATTCTCTTCTGTAATCATCATCTTTCATAAATACAAATCAACCCTCAGTTCTTCTTCTAAAGTTTCACAAAGTTCTCTCAAGTTTCTCTCAAGTTTTTATATGTATTTTTGTCAGAAATGAAGGCTCAAATCGAACCCAGTAGTTTTAAATCATATGGAATAATATATTTAATCTCGACACGACCTGACATAAACAAATAACATGTCTCGTTCCCATTTTCTTATGGCATGGTCCCCTCTTTTCAAAGTACGTTTTGTGCCAGTTAATCCCTATTTAGCACGATTTACATGCATCATGACACCTCCTGTTTCATTAATTTTTACATGGCACGCTGCACTTACTTGTGGCACGGCTTAACTTGGATATTTGGCACGGTTCGTGCTTGATACAAACATATGGCACGACTACAATTAAATTACAGCACACCTCGTGCCAAATTAAGGAAATATCTTGGTTGAAATTCAAGTTAAATCATCATATATTTATTTCCAATGTCATTTACTTTATATAGTCTTTTATTTTTATTTTTATTGAATAAAATTTAGAATGTTATAAACTTGATTTCAACAAGATTATAAATCATGTCAAACTTGCTTCTAACCTTCAAAACATCATTCTTGAAATCAGAGAAATCCTTCTTCATTTTTTTTCAACTCCAAAGTTAAAGCCTTTCACTTCTCATTTTGTTCATCAAACTTATTTGGATCTACATTGTCCTTAGATCCAAAACATAAAGAAATTTTTTCCTATCCAAAGCGGCAGTTTGCAAAACTTCGATTGGCAATTCATCTTTCTTCTTAACAGTCGCAACAACATTGCAACAACTCCAAATAATACATTTCAATTCATAAATATTAATAAATATAAATTAATGTAATTTTTTCATCTAAATTAAAATTTAGGAAAGTAAAAAATATGTATGCATATATAATTGTAGACCAATTTTGCACTACCCAAGGGTGCCCCCTTAATCCTTGGACAACATTCATAAAAACGTGGACAAAAAACAACTGGACAACCAAAAGCATAACAGTAATAATGATAATTATCACTAGGCGGTCTATTTTTAGCAGTAATAGTTTTAGCTAACTTTCCCTTAACTTATGACAGAAAGGATTGATAGCTAGCTAAACCCTATGGATATTCGACGTACAAACTTGACTCAACAATCACAAAATATTCTTTCGTTAACTTTTTTTAGAGATTAATTAAAAAATAAAAATTGCTAACATAACGACAATTTTAACAACATCGTCCTCGTCGATTGCCCACATATTAATAAGCAACTCTCTCAAATAACTCCTAATAATTTCATAATTACTTGGAAAAGATCTTTCATTTAACCTAAAGTGATGTGCTTGAAAATGTGGGTAATCTAACTCACCAACAGTTTTCAAACTAGTCATGATGACAAATTCCTCTATTCCAAATTTCAAATACTTACTACCAACCTTAAAAAGCATGGACTCCACGTCTTTACAAGTAGCTTCTTTGAGGCTCAAATAGTGAATTAACTGTGCCAGAACATTCATATTTTTCATTCCAATATCTAACCAAAAATAGTTCTTTTTAATCTCTCAATAGCACCGACATACAAATGAGATTTCAAAAACTTAGATATATCAACCATATGACATAAAGATACCCTGAACTTGAAATGATGCTTTGGTTGGATCAACAAATCATCATTCTATGAGATAAAATTCTATTTAATCTATTCATTTATGTTCATAATTTTTATAATATTCAAAACAATGAATGATAGCATAACACACACAACTAAATTGATATGAAATATTATATATACATTCATGTTCATTTTTGTTCATTATTATTAAATTATTGTTCATTATAATAAATCTTTTACAGAAAAACTATGTTTTGAAATATTTATTCTTGTTCGTATTTGTTCATTGAAAGTTTTGGTATGCCAAAGTCTCATACCCAAATGACTTAAAAAAAAAATTAAATCCTAAACCCTAAGTCTTAAAACCTAACCCGTTAACTCCAAACCCCAAAAAAATCAACACAATTTTTTCGCATACATTAATGTTCATTTTTTTTCATATCAGTTCAACATATTTAGAAAACATTAATTGAAACTTTATATCATTATGTTCATTCTTTTTATGACTATTTAATATTTAAAAAAACAAACCCCTGATGAAAACAAAAATAAAAACAACAACCACTTGTACGAAAATATACTATACATGAATTCAATTTTATTTTTGTTCATATATATTCATGAATCTCATACAAAAACAAAACAATGAATACTTACAAACTAAACTATGCTCATTAAACAAAATAACAAATATGATTAAAGTTCATCATTGTTCATAGATGTCATGACAACAATAATAAAAAAAGGGAAAGTGAAACATGTAAAATGCGAAGAAACAAAAATTATACTATACCCTCAGATTAACAATGCTGTCTGATTTATACTTTTTCAAAATAAAATTCACTTTCTTTGACTCTCTTCCTGGTTCTTTCCTTTTTTATCAACTATCTCTTTTTTAGGAGCCATTATTTAAAAGAAAACAACTCAATCAAGCAAACTATTTACTAAGAAAAGACAACACTATAATAAAAATTAAATAAAAAATTTTTAACTCACCAAAAATGCTATAAAGAACGCTTGATGAACAATGATTCTATAAATAAACTTCAAAATCAAAAGAAAAATAAATATTTATACTTTCTTAGGAAGAAAACTGAATCAATTATGTTACTATACCCAATACATAAAAAAGGATAAAAATTTGGCACTTAATTAAAAAATAAATCGTTTTGCATAGGTGATATTTTTAAACTTTTAAAACCATAAGTGAGCATTTATACACACGTAAACATAGAAAGTAGTATTTTCATAAAGAGTCAAACATTACTGGGCATTCTAAAAACCAAAACGAAAACATGGTAGTTGGTATAATTTTCTAATGCCTATGGCACAATTGTTGATGTCAATTGGTTGACTTGAGGAGGCTAAGATTTGGAATGTGTATTTTTTTAACCCTACCTGGTAAGCATGCTGTAATGAATTGAAAATCGTTTAATAACTCATAAAAAATATTATTAGTAATTCTTCATTAAAATTATAGATTTTGGTAATTTATAATTATTTTTTTTCATTAATTTTTTGTGTAGATTTAAATGATTTTTAGATTCTTAAAAATTTAATTTCAAAATTTTATGAGCCTTTTAACTAACATGCAAAAATTTATATTTTTTTAACTATCAGTCAATATTTAAAAATTTTAATCAAATCCAATAAATATGATTTTTTTTATTTTTAAAAAATACTTAATATGAAATGTTATTTATATTATGACATTAATGTGAAGAAAAAATGAAAATATATTATAGTTTGATTCTCTCTTGATTCTTGAAATTTTCTTGCATGGGTTCTTTTATCAAGCAAGGATGCCAATCAGTTTGCATCAAAGCTTGATTTAATTATAATTAAGTATTGAAAGTGTTTGCCGTAAGTTTAATTCTAAAATGAGTAAATCACTGATTATAGAAGGACCACTTATGGAATTAGAGACAATCTTCATTCACTTTACAGACCAAGAGTTCCAGTGTGTAGGTAGATTTCTTTCTTGTCTAAAAATGCAACTTGGAAGTCAATTATTATTTTTCTCTAGAGAGCTTGAGATGGATATCCTTTTGAAATATTGGAGCTACAACTTAATTTGTAATATACATTTCTCAGTTTTAAGCGAAGTGACTCAAACTCTCGAATCAGTTATAAAATTTATTGAAGCATAGTTGAAGTTGGTTCAATTCAGATATTCTATTCTAATGGAAAATAATGTATATTATGGCATATAGATTAGTACAATCACATGGTTGATTTATATTATATACATATAGTTTAGCACAATCACATGGTTGATTGGTTAATTCCATATTCTCCTAGGATTGTAATACTATATATGTGTTATACATGGAATAACAAGAATTGTGAATCTCTTTAAAAAACCCCATGTTATTTTTTGAAACATTCCTTTTCATGGTATTATATCCATGAGTGGAAACACTATTGGTGAGAAAAAGAATGTTGATGATGATTCCACCAAGTTAACCATGACTCTGTATTTCCTTTCCACGAATGACAATCCAGGAAATATTATTACACAATTTCAGTTAAAGGGAGACAATTACGATGAGTGGGCATAAGCGATAAGCACTGCACTGTGAGCCAAGAAAAAAATATGGATTAATTGACGATCCATAAAATAACCTTATGAAGAATCCACTAAAATTGAAGACTAGTGGACTGTTAACCTTATATTGGTGTCATGGATATTGACACTATCGAACCAACTTTACGATCTACCATCACACACATGTAAGTCATAAAGGATCTATGGGCAGACATTAAAGAAAGATTCTCTGTGGGGAATGGACCATAAGTTCATCAAGTGAAAACAGAGTTGGTAGAATGCAAGCAACAAGGAGTACCCATCGTGAGTTATTATGGGAAATTGAAGAAGATATGGGAAGAACTGGGGAATTATGAACAAAACCCAATATCTAGCTATGGAGGTTGCAAGTGTAATGTTAGAACAGAATTGGATAAGAAACAAAAAGAAGAGAGGCTATATCAATTACTGATGGGTTTGGATGACACAACCCATAAAGCAATATGTTCCAACATATGAAGCGCTGAACCATTTTTGAGTCTTAATCGTGCATACACTATGATAATCCAAGAAGAGCAAGTTCATAACATCACTTGTACAAAGGAACAACAAAGTGATCATATGGCTTTTGCTGTTCAAACTTTTAGCTCCAGAGGAAGCACTGGCAATAAAATTCGAACACAACCTACACTCATTGCAATAAATCCGGACATATCATCGAATCATATTTTCAATTGATTGGCTATCTCGACTGGTGGATTGATAGACAGAAAACAACAGGCAAGGTGTAGGGTTTTAGTATGGCTTTAAGAATTATTTAGGCAACAGTACATTTGACAAAATTGACCAAGAACAACCAAACAAAAAACCAAAACCAAGATCCGTGCATTATATGTGTTAATTGACTAATTAGTTTTAAGTTTCGTATATTAAAAATTTGAGTAGAATGATTCAGATGGTATTTTTTCGTAACTACCATATAGGAACAACCTATATAACCTTCAAGACCAAACCAAAATGTACCACAAAGAAGCTAATTGTACGCACCTTCCTCTATGTTCACACACACTGCTAATCCTTCGCAAAAAAGATCGAGTGCTAGCTCTAGAACACCCACAACAATAAGTGGATTAGTAAGAAAAATAATTGAAATATTTTCTCAACTATGGAGCCTTGAAATTTTCATCCAAGAGGTGCAAAATTAAGAAGACTGAGCCTTCCTATTTATAGGCCACGACCAAAGAGAGATAAGAAGAGAAAAGTGGAGAAAATGTGGAGATAATGTAGAGAGGTAAATCTTATCTCCATTCAAACTCTTTCTTATCTTTATCCTAATAGATTTTGGATTAGATTAGGATTTAAATTCAATTTAAACCAAAATCCTAATTGTAAACAAGTTAAGATAAGATTGAATCACACTTTTAGAATAGGATATATCCTAAAACGTTGTTTCTCCTTTTTTTCCTAGACACTTTTAATCCTTGTCTTGATAATAAGTTGCTTAACAATATTAACAACATCAGGTTATGACCATGCCTCCCAAATCCATTACGCTTAAAATTTTGTCCATAATACCCATTTATTACTATGTATATTTATCTGTAAAATGGCCCAAATACGCGTCTGAAGTGAAAATGTCAATATTACCCTTTTTAGACCTAGCCTTTTTTGTGTGATCCTATAGGCCCATTTAAAATTGGCATTAGGGATAATTAAACCATAAAGGTCTTAAACAAAATCTAAAAAATTCTATGACAATCCAAATTAAATGAGGATATTATAACATCTGTTTTTGATCTAGTCCAATCTTACATAGTCCCTTACCCTTAATGTCAAAATTAAATAAGGCATGAAACAATCATCCTTACTAAATCAATTCCTTTTCTTGATATTGCAGTGACACTGAATCTTTTTAGATAAATAATGAAACTCATTATTTCATCTGGGCATGGCCACACTCTTACTAATTCACCAATCAAGTGGTTAAGGCATTTTGTCTCTCCTAGAGAGTGAGTAATCCTTTTACTTCTCTTATGCTTTCTAACTTGAACCTAAGCATACCCAATCATACCCATAATTTTCATCCATTTACAGACACGTTAGACATATGTTAAAGTATACAATAATCCATCTAAAGTTTCATTAGGATTTTAGGTCTAAGAACTCCAATGTAAGACTTATACATGAGAACTGCTTATGACTTCAAACCATGTAGTTGTTCTTATTGGTGGATATAAACCAAATACCATGTCCTAGACATGTATCCATGATTTTTGACTGACATCCCATGTCCTTGTGTTTTGTAGGACCAAACCCACTAAGTCAGAAAGAGCATGCTAGTCTTAATTCATGTACTGTTCCTATAGTAGTGATCGACTAGGGTTGTTTTAGAAAGAAATCTCTCGCTTCAAAGGCCCTAAAGGAATATGCATCACATATGCCAACTCAAGCATCGAGATACTTAATCATGGAATTTTATTCTTTCTAAGAGTACAAGAAATTAGAAAGATAACATGAATCAAATTGATTATGAATGTAATCAAGCAATGCTTAGGGCTAGGGCTTACACCAACACGAGGTTATGGACAATGATCTTTGAAGCAAATTATTAACTCCTCTGGCATAGGAAGGAGTGGAAAAATCTAAGCTAATGTTGCATTGATGACCTCATAAGATGGCAAGAATAAAGAAGATGAAACAACGACCTAAATGAGCTAATTGGACATCAATAGAGTACTTTACTCACTTTATTGCACTCTCAAAAGAAAGGATCTCACAAACTCTTGGGTTGGATAATTGACAGCAGAGCCTTAAATAACATTGCCAACAATCTTGAATTAATAAGCAATGTGAAACACGGTAGTACTGTATGTATAGGATTGCCAAATGGAAAACAAGTCATGGAGGACAAGGAAGGAGTTGTGAGACTGCACAACAATTTTAAACTACATCATGTTTTACAAGTCCTAAATTTATAGTGAAACTTACTTTCTATGCCAAAGCTTATTGAGGAGATGAATTGCACTGTATTGTTCATAAATAAATTTTGTGTAATACAAGATCATAATTTAAGGATTCAATTGGACTGGGTGAGACGTATGAGAGGCTTTATTACTTTAAGGATGTAGACAAAATCAAGGATGTGAAAATGCTAAAGATAGAGTGCAAGGACACATTTTATACATGGTATCAAATATTAGGTCATCCCTCTAGTAAGATTGTTAGCTTATTGCCTTTTGTTGCATCTAGTATTCATAACGGCATTAATTGTTAAATTTAGTATGTAATCATGCATATAGGTATTTGATTGAGATAAATAATATTGATTGTTATAGAAAGTTTTATTCATGATTATATAGGATGACAGACTAGACGAGAAGATCAGGATTGGAGCCCCTGATACTTTGAGTATTTTAGCTAGCAGCTGAGTATTCCAAGTCACTTTTAAATATAATTTAATAAACAATATCATATGCTATAAATAGCTTATATGTCGATATATATATGGAAATGCTTGAATCGATATATATATGCAATCTAAAAGAAAATAAGTACACAGGAATACAAATTTGTTTATACACATACTGGAATATCCAACAATTCTTATCATTACAATATGTATGCTATCGATATACGATATTGGAGGAGATATGATATTGGTGGAGATTGATATGTGTAGAGATAAAGATTGATCAATCTAGAGATGTTGGGGATTTAGGGAGATGCAGGGAAAATAGGAAATGAACATGGAGATGTGGGGTTTATTGATTTTTGGAGATGTGGGGTTTATCAAATTTATGATTGCAAGATTGATATGATTAGTGATTTACATGACTTGAAAAGACATATGATTCTATACGATAAATACTGATTATATGATCATAACAAATATGGAAATAAAAAATATGATTTGTTATTTATATGAACATGGATATTTAATATATGGTTACAGGAAATATGAAATATGTTTATTAATTAAGTAAGGATTACTCATTGAGCTTGAAACTCACCAATGTATGATTTGTAGATTTTGTTTTCAGGATCTGATAGAGAGTCAGGAGTATACCTATGAGGATATCTGCAGGTGGGTCAGCTCCTGCTTGACAACAACTCTCTCTCTACATCTAGATACCTTTGGCTATAGACTTGTATATGCATATAGTTGCATGAGGTATGTGTATGACGTGATTTTATGAAATGTGCTAGTATGATATGTAGATACATGTATGAAAGATAGATTGAGTTGCATGTTGAAACTCAATACATATCTGTGCATGATAACTTTTGAAAGTATATATATATATATATATATATATATATATATA
>CANYCX010998102.1:0-14368 GCA_948193385.1 Breynia disticha f. nivosa | reverse complement strand
GATGGCCCTTAACCTTGCATAATGAACTAATGTCTATTGAAGTAGATAACGTAGCATGAAATTTCTTATCCTATATGTTAAAATCACCTAACACACTTTACCAACGAGTACTTAAGCATTAACTACTTTGGTAAGTGTGTTGTAGGTGTACTTACTGGGAATTTAGTTACTAACGTGCATGTGTGTTTTGTGATGATTGTGCAGAGCGAAAGGAGAGGCAGTCAGGACTTTCTTTTAGGCAGGCTCGGAGGTGATACAGATATTGTGCTTAGGTCGACTCCTAGTTTGCATTTTGAGGGTTTTGTTTGCTTACCCACTTTATGTATAGAAAATGATTTACATACTTTTATTTGTAAATCTATTTCCATTGCTTCCACATGTTTCTCACGAATAAAATTATTTTGTATACGACCAAACTTGGTCAATATTTCTAAATGAAATGCATTTACATGGTTCCTTCCTTTTTACTATTTGTTAGTTTTAAAAAAAATGGTTGTCAAAATCAAGAATTATTCGAAAATGAACTTTGCGCATTTGAGCGTCACTGTTGTAATCCTTTTTTATTATTGCCAAAAATGGGGAGAAATATGAAATTGATTGATATATGAATTGTTGAGCTAACCATAGAAGACAAAGATAAAACCTTGATCATATTCTATTTTCTTTGTTTTGGATTTGTGGATAACTAGATCAATTTCGATTGTTTTGTCATTATCAAAAAGGGGGAGATTGTTGCATCAAGGGTGATCAACATTTGTGTCCCTTTTATGTTTTGATATTGTACTTAATGCTGAAATTGATAAAGTCATGTTTTAAGTTGATTAAAGATTGAAAGTCAAGTACTGCAACATGTTGACGCACATTAATGATAGATAAGTCACATTAATATGTCAAAAAATAGAAGAAAATTAATATGGGCAATCTGAATGAAGATAACGTACGTTACTATGTGCCTAATATACGTTAACAAAACAAGGTTCAACCAGAATGATTCCAGCATGGTATACGAACAAGCTACATGCTCAAGTTGAGTTACAGAACAGTATAATATATGTTACCAGGACTAACGTAAGTTAACAAAATAAGGTTCAGCCAGAATGATTCTAGCATGGTACACGGACAATGAACATGCTCGGATCAGGCTACACAAACACAAGTATATGGACTATACGACCAAGTGTAACGTAGTTACTTGATAGACTAATGTACGTTATTGAGACACTGTGTCAGAATTAAACACTGTTTGATTGGGCAAAAAACAATGATGGAAAGAATCCACTAGTTTGATGAATCAT
Source organism: Breynia disticha f. nivosa (assembly GCA_948193385.1). Lineage (NCBI taxonomy): Eukaryota > Viridiplantae > Streptophyta > Magnoliopsida > Malpighiales > Phyllanthaceae > Breynia > Breynia disticha. The sequence continues at coordinate 13,073 of CANYCX010998102.1, read as the reverse complement.
CCTAAATTTCTTAACTATTAAATCATATTATTACTGTTCATCTGACAATAACTCTGTGGATAATCAAAAACTTGTTACTTCTCCTTTAGCTCTAATACTCATTCTAGTCATTTCATGTGAATATATAAAAATCCTATCATTTTCTGTGTAAACAGTTGCAGCTCTGCAGCTCAGCCTAGAATATAATTAGAACAGGATCATGCTAGTCAACACACCTATGGGCTCGACCTTGTGTACGCTCCCTATTTTGTTCAACAGAAAACCTGTAACAATTAAGTACAGTTTGTGAGAATTTGTTGTAACTTGAAATACACTCACCATTAACCTATAGTTAACCATATATCATAAAATAATCTCTCATGCAAATATAATCATCAATATCAACAAACACTTCAACCTCAACTATTTTTAATTATATCCTGCCAATCATAATTGTTTCTACTATTCTTAAACACAAGATCAATCTGTGAACAAATATAGCATGCAATCATACATATGAACAAGTATAACTATTCAATCTGGGGTAGAGAGAGATACTATGTAATAGGACCTGACCCACCTTTTGATAACCTTGTATTCTGCTTTGATTCTTAAAACAAAATATACAATTGCAGCTGGTGAGTTGCGGCCTCAGTGAGTAATCATTTAAATTTATAATCATAATACCATGAACAATTTCTATTCATTTATATATTAAATACTCAGTAAGGTTGTCCCTCAGTGTCGCTACATGCTAGGGTGTAGGGGAGTCCTCGGCCGTCCGACCTATGCTCCCTCATGGCGCCCTAAAGCCACTTCACAAACAATCATTTATGTGCTTTATTGATTCACTTTATAAGTGTTTTATTCATCCATTCTAAGTGTTTATCCACTAAGGAAACCATCCTAGGTCATTAGGGTACTTTAGATATACATTAGCATGTGATTCGGTCAAATTTAAGGTTAGAGGACCAAATTAACGTATGTCAACTTTGTCCACATAACATACGTTATTCTGGGTTGTGCCCAGGTTGAATAACGTATGCCAAGTTCCAAATTAACGTATGCCAAACTATGTTAACGTATGTTTATTCTCAAAATAAACATACGTTAATTCACTCTGGGCATTCTGTCCGAATTTCTCCTAAGGTTTTTCATACATACACTTAACCATTCACCTTTAACATACCAACCAACTCAAAAGACATCCATACAAATCCAATACACATCCAAATCATCATGTTTAGTCATTTAAACATATACTTAACACTTCACATCATGAATCAATCACAATCATACACATCCACACCATTTACCAACATCATTCATAACACATTGTTAGGCATAACACATTACCAATTTCTCATTCTTTCACATGCTCAACATTTCCCCACATATCATATCATTTTTATAACTTTTAAACCATTCCATTTCATATTCATAGTTCACCTCATTCGATTTCCATAACACACATATATATATGTCATCAACCATGCCATTAGCATTCCAAGTTCTCAAACATCAATAACACAAGTAAACGAATAGATGCATTATGAAAATGCTAATGCAACCATACAATGAAATGGTCCAGAGCCTCAACCTTGTAGGAGAGAGACCTTGCTCGATCTCAACGCCTTTTCATATATAAGGAGAGACCTTACTCGATCCTTGCAAAATTTGGGCCAAACCCCTTGTTTTCGTATCCTTGGGCCAAACCCCTTATTTTTAGTAAAGAGAGTCTTCCCTCAATCTTTACGCACATTTGGGCCAAACCCCTCTTATCTCAATGCCATCATGCAATGATGCTCACACGTGCCACGTGAATCGAATGAATGCGATGCAATTCAGTTTACAATAAGGCTTTTAGCCATTCACACACTAATTATAAAGGAGCATATTACATAAATGGAGCAATTCAAGCCTCATTTCATATTTCAATCATTTCACATATCACGCTACACATTTCATGGAATTACAACACATTCCAAGCAAGCCAACAATCTATATTCACTCAAATTGCACACATTTTATCTCATTAGTAGCCATTTTGCACATAACATATTTGCTTACGATCTTTCTCACACAATTTCCTTTTCAATTCACATCAAGAAGCATCATACAATCAAGGATAACCATTAGCAAGCAAGAACATATCAAGTAAGTGGCATAAAAGCTCGCTCGATTCCCGAGTCGGGTTCCGAATATTGTTCCCTACACAAATACAATCACATTCCAAACATTTAGCACATAATGTAGGTTATTCCCAACCTCCTAATCTGATTTCTATCCAAAAGCCCCAAAACTCCCAAAACCCTAATTTCTTAAATCTGAAAAAAACGGATGTTATAGGGTCAATGGCTTATAGAATCATGTTCTATATTCAAAACGTAACAAAACCCTACACAATGTACCTATTTTACAACACATTTCAGCTCGGGATTAGCATTTTACCTTGATTCCTGTTTCCTTTGAACCTAGAGAGAGGAAGGCTTGATTCGAGGCTAAAAATATGTTTAATCTGGTTGAAATGTGTTGTTCTAGGGTAGCTTTTGTGTTTGGAATGATAAGAAACTGTTTGGAATGATAATTGAGAGGATGTTTGGAGAGTGTTTTGGTAGGTGAGGAAGAGTTATGGCACGGTTAGAAAGCGTCTCGACCTTTTAATGACTTGTACAGGTGCCCTTTAACGTATGTTTATTTTCCAATGTTGGCATACGTATAAACCAACACAGTTCCAACTTGTCCCAATCATAATAACAGAGAATTAACATTTTTTGGGGCGTTACAACTATTATGTGCTATTTTTATTTCCAAGTAAGTTTACTTGTAGACTTAATTACTTTTTTCATAAGTTCTAGAGTTTAGGTATTGAATTAATATCAAATACATGTAGACTACTTGAACTAGATTAATTCACTTGCATTAGAACTTTAATTCCTACTCAAAATCCCATCAAAAATTAAATTCCTCAGTTTGAGGAGATGGTGTATGGCTTTGTAAAGAGAAAATAAGAGGAAGATTGGTTTAGGAAAGCCTCTTTTTTAGTTAAGGCATACTTCCCTTTATTTCTCCTTACATTAGGGATTAAGATAAGACATTATCCATAATGGATAATTCCTTATTCTAAAGTTACCAAAACTATTATTCTTATGCATTTAATTCAAATTAAATTAGAGAAAAATAAAGTGCATAATTTTTTGTTGTATATTTTTTATTCTAGTCTTAGAAAAATATACTGGCACTAATCTAGTGATTTTTCAAAAACTTTTCTTTTTTGAAATGCTGCAAAATTTCAAAAAAAATTCATTTAAAAATCTTCAACATTTTTTTTCTCATTATTTGTGTGTGATCCAGTAGACATGTTTTTCCTTTGTTTTAACTCTAGTTAAATAAATATTATTTACCTATTATAGGTTAACTAATAACCCAAGTAACAAAATTTAACACTTATTTAATTTTCTGCCCAACATCATTATATGATTCTTTAGACTTTGATATCATGACAGTATTAGACATAGGCTAAGTCATTCTTATTTAACACTGTCACTTCGTTGATCTCATTTGTGAAAGTGACATAAAAAATATTATTAATTTATACTATCAATAAACCTGGGTTTGGCTAGTGATATCATCTCTCTTTTGAGAGTGTCAATCTCTTTGCTTCTTTGTTGTCACTTTAGCATGGACTATGACATACCCAATCATATCATATTTGCAACATAGTTACAAGTCATGTTTGGCATACATCAAAGTATACCAAAATCCACCAATGACTCACAAAGACTTAAGGCATAAGGATTCTAATATAAGCACTACTTATGGAAATGCTTATGAATTTCTAATCATGCAGCATTTTGATTTGAGTGATGCAATTCAATACATTTTCACTAATGTATCTATATCATCCATACTCTATGACTTGTGAAACACAATTAACTCACATATCAATATACTAGTTTTAGTTCATTGTAATTCCCATTATCAATGATCAACTAAGGATGTTTAGATATTATCCTTAGTTCATATGTTTCACTATCTAGTGCCTTACACTGAGAATGAAAAAGGAATAACATCATGGATCATTCTCTATTTTCTTTATGCATAAGGGTTAAGAAAGAAATAATATAATTTCCTCATTTTTATCATCCATATACAATGATCAGCAAGTTTATTTGAGATAACTGTATTGGACTTAGAACTTACACTAATAATAAGTTTGTCCTAACCATTAAAAATCATGAGATGTATTACCAATGTCCTCAAATCTTACTTTTAGATGACCGAGAAACCAAAAGGAGTATGATTATATAAGTTAATAAGTTATGCCTATGTGACAAATACGTACTTTGGATATTTATCTGGGTGAGTAACGGAGCTATTAATCTAATTCTTAGTGAAAAAAAGACACTAGAATTGAAAAGTGACTACATAAATCCCTTTAAAGACCACATCCCTTTAGAATTTGAAGGAAGATAAGGAAAGATTGAGTAAAAGAGGGTTTTGACCATTATTTTTGGACATGATTAGCTGCCATGATCACATTTGTTTTGATGTCATAAATTTCTATATCATCTACATCTAGTGTGGTTGGTCCTAGTTAAAGGCTAAAGTTTGTTATTCGAGTATAGTCTTTTGAGTTTGAACTTAATCCTAGTAGGAGTTCTTAAACAATGAGAGTCAAGAGGGCATTTTTAAAAGTTCATAATTTGAAAAGGAATTTTAGAACTTCATCCTTTTGAGAGGATGGATCATTCATGAACCTTGTGTCAACCACACAAGTGGAGGACTTTCCAGTGTTGATCATTTTAGATAAAGCAATAAGACTATGACTGACATATCTTTGAGGATATCCAAAGTTGAGTATTAACTGGTTTACCCATAGTAATAAAATTTACAAAAGTCATAATTTAAAAGATTAAACTAAGTGTAAAATACTAGTTTTTCCACCCAAAAGGTAAAGTATTATTGGGAATTATTGGATATGAAATGGCTAAGAAAATGTCAATATAGTTTAATAATTTCTTGGTCTAACATGTGAGATTGGACAAGCCAAAATTCTCTTATATGTTAAAAGAATATTTACCTTCTAAGACTTTAATTAAAAGGGATTAGTCTTAAACCTTAGAACTTACTCTTAGAACTTAGTGGGAGATATTAGCAAGGAAAGACTCTTTGACCTCAATGGTAGGTCTTAGCAAAGAATTTCATGTGGCTCATCACCTGTGCGTTCATTGTGCAAAGTAGTAAACATATAGTTGTTTAAGTTTATGACTTTTGGATTTGATTGGTATATTCAATTTGTTATGATAATACAAAACAACCTTGAGAGTTTTAAAGTTATTGGGTTTATTTAAATTTGTTTGATAATAACACAGACACCAAATAGGTAAATAGTTAATACTTTTTTTAAATGTAAAAAGATACCCTCTTAACTGGAAATGGCATGGTTAAAATGCTCATATGGTACATCTTAGAAATTAAATTTTTAAGATAGTTCTAAAAAAGTTTTTATTCTGTTTGTGTGAGTAACATCAATACACCTAAGCATTCTAACTAAAACAATAGCTTTTTAAGTAGAAATAGTAGGAAATGTTTGGGTGAAATACTTTATTTAAATGAAATAAATCTTATTGGGCACTAGAAAATGGCTTATGGTATAAAAAATCTATGATTTATTCATAATATGACCAAACATTACTATTCAATTGTGTACTTCTAATCCATAAGTATGGTTAGAGAAAGCAGTATGGAAGGTACTTTTAAGGCACCAAATTGTTTTCAAATGATCTATAAATAAGATAGAACACAAATTGAGTGATGGACTTATGATGTATGACTTTTGTAGCAACTACATCAAAATGTGGCATAGGTCATAAAATCTAAGTGTTGACTATGTCCTAGTGTAAATTCTTACTTTGGTGAAAGGGATAAGTAATAAAAATTTAAAGTCCAATTATGAGTAGAAAAAACTATCATACAAGAAATATGCTAGGGGAAAGTTGGTGTAATTAGTTTCAAAATTAACTACCTCAAGATAAGTGATCATCTAAGGTGATAGTTATTACCAAAATTTTCATGTGTTAGCAAGGTGAAATCAAGTATCACATTAAGTTAAAGAGGACTTCACAAAATAAGGAAATGGTGAACTTTTGAGTTCAAAATACCACATAAGTTTTAGCAGTGGATCAATGTTGAAATCTTGTAAGATGTGTGCTATGGACATATATAGTGAAATACATAAGCTGTTGTGTATAGTTTAGCATGTGATACAAAAATAAGCCTAGTCACATGGACAAATACCTTGGATTTCTTGACTAATTGAGAGATCTCTCATAGTGAATAAAAAGCCATGTTAATACCTTCATGTTAATACTACGTGTAATATTTAAATGTATAAAATGTCACTTCACTAGGTGCCAAATCAAATTTATATTTATGCATGACCTACCATGTATAATGTAATACATCATAAGTTAGGCACTTATGTGATGATTATTGGGTAATTAATCAATTCCATTTAAAATCGAGAGCATTTTTGCCTGCACTGAGGGAAGGTGTTGAGTACATTGAAGATCGAAGGTCTCACATTCTAATAAACATTGTACATGCACTCCATTAAGAGGAAAGGACAACATGACACAATTTTTTAGTATAAGTCAAACATTTAGGATGGGGAATCATAATCAAATGATGGGAATCATAATCAAATTATCTCTATTCTATAATATGAGACCAAATGTGGAGGATATTAGTTATTCTTAGCAAAAACTACCTTTAATACCATCAACACTGGGAAGAAGCATGAAGGTTAGACAATTGACTTAATATGTTTGCTAAGTACGCCTTTGATTGACACGTCTAAATAGGGACATCTTGGAAAATTAATGATTTTTAGGGTGAAGACCAGTAGTGGAAGGTGAAGCTACTTTTGAAAATGTTATCATGGTTAAGAATCAAACTATGCTTGGCTTGTTTTTTAAATGCTTCTTAGTGAAACATTATAAGTGGTAATGTTTAGACTTTCATGAGATCATATCAAAAGTAATGATTGTACAATAAGAAAGTTAGTGAGAAGTAACCTTATTTAAAAAATGGATAGCTTGCTTGAGGAAAAAAATATCTTTCTTAGAAAAAAATGAGTATCCATGTAATAGCACCACATACTCATAGACATTAACTGGTTCACTTCCCTGTAAATTAAGTCATTATTATTCTTTTCTTGTTCGTTCAAGTTATCATCATTTTTTCATTTACAAACATTCACTTGTACATAGGTAATATCTATAATCATTATACAACCATTCTATCACATTCAATTTTGTAACACATAATTATCATTCCCAATTACACATGATTTTCTCATTCTATAACATTCATGTGAATGATGTGTAAGTTGCCTAAATGTTCCTGCAGGTGTCCACTATTTATAATCACTAAATATAGTAATTTACTTACTTTATTAGTGTTCATAAATCATTATTGCACCTACTAGTGTCCAACTCAATTATTCTTGTTGGAAACCTTTTATATAGAAAATCCATATTTTGAGCTTGTAGCTCTACACACTTAGCAATTGTTTTACCATTTAAATTTATAATTTTTTTAATTTATGCTTGCACCTACTGGTGTCAATTTCATTTCATTTGCATTTGCCCTATTAGTATCCGTATAATTTTTATGGATCCACTGGGACCTCTATTTTGTTATGCACCTATTGGCACCCAATACATACCTACATACTCTCTAGTTTCCCTTTTAATGTTATGCATGTATAATGTATGTATGTTGATGCCACGCATCATTCATCACTCATCAACAAATTCATCATACACACACACATATATGTGTGTGTGTGTGTGTGTATATATATATATACATATACATATATACATATATATACATATATACATATATATATACATATATACATATATATATATATATATATATATATATATTAATAACAATGTCCTTGTTATTCATAGAGGAGAAAATTCTTCTTTATCTTATTATAAATAAGAACAAGGGATAGTTCTTGACCAATCCCTTTGTCCCCCCATTTCATTCTTTGGGAATCAACAAGATTCTTTTCAAGTTTGAATTTGTTCATTTGGAACCTGAGTTCTGCTACTTCATTTTTTTTCCTCTATTTTCTATTTTTTTCTCCCTTTCATCACTCCATAAGTCTCATTTATATATATATATATATATATATATATAGAGAGAGAGAGAGAGAGAGTTAATGATTACATAAAAAATATGGAAACTAAATTTAAAAATTTAAAAGAATAAGAAAATTGTTTAAAAATAGATAAAGATTTAATGGAACTACAAAAAACAATTATAGTTTATGGGGAAAGATATTAAAAATATTAAATAAAATAGAAAAAACTATAGAAAATAAATATAAAGAAACAAACATATATTTAAACAAGAAACTACTAAAAATCCAATTATAACGCATTTAAAAAAATTAAAAGATCTCCGAAAGTGAAAATTACATTTCCTTTGATATGGACAATTTAGTTACAAAAATAGAAAATATGGTTGTTAATGACCGATTTATAAAAATAAAATAACTGAAGTAAAATCTACAAAATCTAAATATTACAGATATTCCAAGCACTAGTGGAACACCACCTATAAGACAAACAGAAAATTTTAGTAGACCAATTGTTGGATATGTTGGATTAATATATACTGAAGATAAAATAAATAATTATACTCCTTATCCAAAAATGAGATTAGACTCTATAAATCCTTTTGGAATTTATTTAGACTTTGATTGTATTATTAATGTTGAAGAAGAAATAGATAAATGGGAAACTATTTTATAGATTAAATATACAAAATGAAAATGTTTCATTGTCAAATTACTTTGAATGTATAGTTAGTACTTTAGAAAAATTAAGAATTAAGTCAAGAAAGCATAATCTATTTTATAGATTAAATATGCAAGAAAGAGCATTAGATATATCAATAACTTCTAACAAAGTTTTGATTCCTTTATTGGAAAAAAAGGATATTTATGATAAATTACTAAAAATTAAACCAGAAATTCGTAATACATTAGGATGGATACATATAGGAGCAATACAAATTAATATAAAATCAACATTTAAGGAAGGATTAGACACTCCAATTGAATTAGTAATTGTGGATAATAGAATATTAAAAAGGGAGGAGTATTATTTAGGAATTCTTCGAGAAAATCTACAATACGGAAAATTAAAAGTTAATGTATATCCAAGAATTTCTTATCACCTTCAAGATAAAGATTTTGATAAAACATTAAGTTTTGTTGAAGACATTAAAAGAAAAGATTTTTTTAAAAAACAAAATAGACCTTATTCAATAGCTTACATTATTTCTTATGCTATATCGAACACTCATCATTCAGATTGTTTTATAGTAAAGACACTATAGATTTTCCTTATTTATTTGATGAAGTTTGTCAAATACAGATGTTTATCTTACCAAAGATAGAAGAAATAGAAAATAGATCATTACAATTAGATTTACAAGATAAACCTTTCATGATCACAAAAATACTACCTCCTTAATTATCCTTATAGTCATCCTTTAGCTAGAGAAATAAGCTTAAAATATAATAATAGATTAATATTAGCAAAAGAAGACAATCTAAAAATTTATAAAATTAAAGTATAATATTATAATAGAATAACCTTTAATTTGGTCAATATTCTTATAGTTATAGGAGCTACTGGTAATTATATAAATCACTAATTATGTATTTCTTTACAAAGATTTAGAATAGATGAAACTCATAAATATACAAATTTTAATAAGAAACTATAATAAAGTTCGGATAGTAAAATATACCCATTAGATTATTGATAGAAAATGAAAGAATTAACGATACATCAAAAATATGTTAGGAATTACATTCCTTAAAAATGTTAAACCATATCACTTAACTTCTTATGACCTAAAAATAACATATAATAGAAAGTTAATATATATTCCAAAATGATAAGTCCATATAGTATTTATATTCTTGTAAGAATGACTTATAAAGGTTATAAAGCAGAATATTTTACTGCTTATATAGATAATGGAGTACGATATTGTTTATGTAAATCAGATTGTTTTCCAAAAAAAAATATCATAAAAAATTACCAATGATTATAGGAAGAGATATTTCTAACAAGGCTATACAAATAAATAAAGGAATAGAAATGCCTATAATTTTAATGGGAAATTATATGATAAAATGTCCTCCATTCTATTTTTCTAACACTTGTACAAATATTTTGTTAAGAAATATTTATTATAATTATTTCATAAAATCACATTTGATACAATTGCAAATCAAATTATTTTTAAAAATCCTTGTCATCACTTGATTACAGTCAAAAGACTCTGAAAGGCTTATGAAAAATCTCTCCTAATCACCTTTCAACCTCGCATGGCACAGCATGGTGATATAAGATATACTAAAAAAACTGATTTTTTCAAAACTAAGCCTCTTTTATAATATCAAATTAATCTTAAAAAATTAGATAATGAAATCAATAAAATAACAACAAAATTAAAACAATGTTATGCAGCAAATCCGTTGAAATTTTAGGATAAAAATCATATATATGCTAAACTAAAAATAAAAGATATCAATAAAGTAATAAGAATAAAAGCTGTGAGATATAATGAAGAATGCCAAAAAGAATTTAAAATTCAAATAAATAATTATTAGATTTATATTTAATTCAACCAAGTCAAACTCCTCATAGTTCACCTGCTTTCATGGTTAGAAACCATTAAAAAATAGAAAGACGAAACGCTAGAACAATTATTAATTATAAAAATTAAATGACAATACTATTTTTGATAGATGCTTTCTTCCTTATAAAGAAAGTTTAATCTATAGAACTAGAAATAGAAAGATATTTTCTAAGTTTGATTGCAAAAGTGAATCTTGCCAAATAAAAATGCATCCTGACAATTTTCCTTATACTGTTTTTCTACTCCATAAGGGCAATGCGAATGGCTCGTTATGCCATTTAGATTAAAAAATACCCCTCAAATATTTTAAAGAAATATGAATAATATTTTTAAAGATTATGATTTTATTTTGTATATATAGATGATATTTTACTATTATCTAAAGATATAGATAGTCATTTAAAACGGTTGCATTTATTTATTCATTTATGTAAAAAGCATGGTTTAGGATTGTCTAAGAAAAAAATATAAGTTAATAGAAGAAAAGATAGAATTTTTAGGTATGCAAGTAGATGAAAATGGAATAGAATTGCAGTGTCATATAGTAGAAAAAATTTCTAAATTTCCTAATAAACTCATAGAGTAAAAGTAAATTCAAAGTTTTTTTTAGGAATACTAACCTATACTTCAGATTTCATTAAAGATTTAGTTAAATTGAGAAAGACAAATTATTTAGCTTTACTAGAGATTTAGAAGAAAAGGTAAAAGAAATATGTAAAACTTTATGGAAATCACAATTACCTCATGAAAAGGTTGATTTTATTTTAGAAACAGATGCATTAGAAAATTATTAGAGTGGAATATTAAAAAAAGACTATAATTTTGTAAAAGAAGAAATAGGAGAAAGTCTTTGTCGATATTATTCAGGCACCTTCACAGATCCAGAAATAAGATAACACATAAATGAAAAATAATTATTAGCAATAGTTAAAAGTTGTCAAAAACTTTATCCTTTGTCGAAATTAGGCAGGCTGCTGAGGAAGTGCTGGGGTTGCCACACTGACTCTCTGGACTCAACATAGTGATCATGCGATACGTCGTCTATAGGCTCCATTTGTTATAAAATCACAAGTTCAAATCATTTAGCTTTTGCCAAAACATGATGCAATAAAATTATTTTGGCACAGTTCGCAGAGAATTTAGTCCCTGCTCTGATACCACTAAATAGGAAGCTCAATTTTTAAAACTTTATTTTCCAAATACTTTAATCCATTTTGTAAAATAATATAATATTTAAAGAATTATAGAGGAGAGAGAAAATTAAAAAACATGCAATATATAAGAACTCGGTCCAAACTACATTTCATAAAATGTATATGCACAGAAGTTGTGGTTTAGTTTTGAAAACCAAATCCAACGCATGTATATACAAATATGTACAAAATTCACAAACCAAAATTCAAAACTGCAAAATCTAGAGCTCGACCTCGAACTAGTATCACTGTGGGAGATTATCACTGTAAACCTCTGGTCCAACAACAGCTACCTATGATCTGCACAACATCATAAAGAATCACACAGATGTGAGTATTTCCAAATACTCAGTTAGTGTTTTATTACCATTTAAGTACATTATGTAATAGTTAACATCCTTATTCATCTCTAATCCATTTTGTATGTAAATCTCTGTTTATATGCTGTGCAGGGAATTTATCCATTGAGCACAAATGGTGCCAGATGAACACGAGGTTCCGCTTATCATTTAATTACCAGTTGGCACGAGCCGTGCCTTATAGAGCACGAGGTCAAACTCAATCCATTTTTCCAAAATTTCCACAAGCATAAAGCGTGCTGTTAAAATTGGTCACAACATGAGGACGTGCTGGTCAGCACAGGGGTCATGTTCAACTTCTGGTTTACACAATTCTATTTTTGTTAAAGGCAATCACACAGTATTTATGTATGTCTCGGGCTTTCTTCTATTACCTCTTTAGCACACAACAGAGGAATCCTCATTAGCACATAGTAGAGGATAGCACACAACTTATAAAAATAGAGCACACAGCTCGTAAGGATAACACACAACTTTGTCCAAATGGCACACAGCTCGTGTCACATAATGTTATGATGTGTTGGTCGATTTAGAGTTGATTTCATCTAATCTAGTATGTTGAATATGACTTTTTTGTTGAGTTCAAAGTGAAAGAATGTTAATAGGCTTAAATTGAATTCTTGTCTGGTTGATTCATTGATATGAATGTAATTAGTATGTGTTTTGGTTATATGTCTTGGTTGACATATGTTTGACATACATTACAACATAGCAACCATATGATCATAAGATCATCACACTTAGTTCACTTAGCACACTTAGCAAACAAGTCCTTTAGGACACATTTTTGCTGTTTAAA
>CANYCX010997989.1:0-10701 GCA_948193385.1 Breynia disticha f. nivosa | reverse complement strand
CTATTCTATTGGACATTGATTATTGTTTAGATGATTTTGCGTGGTATTGATATGATTATGTTTGAGATTTGATTTCAAATCAATATGACGGAATGTACGACTTATGTGTGATTACGAGTGATTATGTGAATTGATTGAGTTGTTTGATTAGATTAGGGGGAGGATCGTATGTCGAGATGGGATATTGATTGTCCTTGCGCACATCTAAATTTTATGAATCAATTATACCGTACGAAGCTTACTGAGTATTGTAAAATATACTCATCTTTGTTTATGTGTCTAAATGTTGCGCAGGACGCAGGTAGCTGCTACTAGACCAGAGCTGCGGTGATCAGATCTTCTGTTAGAGCTTGCAGTCGTCAGAGGTCGAGCTCCATAGTTCTGTTTTTGCGTGCTTCCAGTTTAGACTTTGTACATATTGTACATATCTTCTATATGATACTATTTTGAGTTTGAAAACGTTTGAAACTTCTTCTGTTGTTTCTGCTGTAAAACTTTTTTATATTATAACTGTTTTGGGCCCGAGAATGTTATAAAACGTTGTTTTGTTTTCTCTCTCCTCTTATTTTCCCGTATTTTACTCTGATTTCAGTATGATTTCTTATTATTATATAAAGATTATTGATTATCAGGAAAACAAGTATTTAAAAATGAGTTTCACACTTCCTCTCCAAATGAGAAATTCTGATATGATCTTGGGCATCAAGTGGCTGGCCACACTAGGAATGACCAAGGCTGATTGGAGGCAGTTGACACTATCCTTTGAGAGGGGGCAATCTGTAACACTCAAAGGGGACCCCGCTTGTGTAAAACCTTGGTGTCTTTGAAGACCTTGCTTAAGGAGATGTACGGCGAGGAGGAAGGATTTCTGATAGAGTTGTGCTCTTTGGGGTTGGACAAAACTCAAGAGATGGAAGTTCTTGAAGAAATACAACAGGTATTGGGAGGTTTCTCCGATGTGTTTCAATAGCCGCAAGGGTTACCCCCTGCAAGAGAGCACGATCACGCAATTCTACTTAAGACGGGGTCTGAGCCCATCAATGTCCGACCCTACTGCTACCCCGCGTGAAAAAAAATGAAATCGAGCGGTTGGTGGATGTTAGAGGCTGAGATTATTCAGCCGAGCACCAGCCCCTTCTCTAGTCTAGTTCTGTTGGTGAAAAAGAAAGACAATAGCTGGAGGTTTTGCGTGGACTACCGAGCCCTCGATAAGGTGACGGTACCGAACCGCTTCCCAATCCCCAACATTGATGAGCTACTTGATGAGTTGCACAGGGCACAATTTTTTTTCCAAACTGGACCTCAAGTCTGGATATCACTAAATCCGTGTCGAGAGCGAGGATGTGCCGAAAGCAGCATTCCACACTCACGAAGGGCACTATGAGTTCCTCGTGATGCTGTTTGGCTTGACCAACACTCCAGCTACTTTTCAGGCCCTTATGAATACAGTGTTCAGGGGACTCTTGAGGAAGTTTGTGCTCGTCTTCTTCGATGACATCCTGATCTACAGTCGTAGCATACAGGATCATGCCACTCATTTATGGAAATTCTGAGACGCCACTACTATTTGCTAACCAAAAAAATGCAGTTTTGGACAGTAACAACTAGAGTACTTGGGCCATATAATATCTCACGAAGGAGTCATGGCTAATCTAGAGAAGCTGAGGGTTATGAAAGAATGGCCCCTACCACGTAGCCCAAAGGAATTAAAGGGGTTCTTGGGGCTTACCGGGTATTATCGCCGCTTTGTGTTGGGGTATGGATAGATGGTTGCACCACAGACCCGACTTTTAAAAAAAGACAATTTTTTTGTGGACCAAGGAAGCATCTGCAGTACTGGTTCGATTGAAAGAGTCTATGCTCAAAGTACCCTTTTTATCCCTACCCATTTTTGATTAGCCATTCGAGTTGGAGACAAATGCGTCCGGGTTTGGGGATAGGAGGTGTATTGTCATAAAACTGGTGTCCCATTATGTTCCTCAGCCATGCACCACTAGAAAGGGTGAGGCAAAGATCAGTATACGAAAGGAAACTTATGGCGATAGTATTTGCTGTTCATAAGTGGAGACATTATCTAATGGGACGCCATTTTGTCATTAAAACCGATCAGATGAGCCTCAAGTTCCTCTTTGAACAGTAGGTAGCGGCAACGGAATGCCAAAAGTGGATGACAAAGTTGATGGGGTTCTGTTTCACGATCCACTACAAGCCGGGGCAAAGAGAACTTGCCCGCGGATGCTCTCTCCCGACTGCCAGTGCCTGCTAAACTCCAACACATTACTGTGGCTACAATTGTTCACCTCACGGAGATTAAAAAGGTTTTTTTGGAAGACCCACACTTGGAGGTTGTTCATGAGGAAGTCCATACTAGTCCCAATATAAAACTGGGATGGCAGGCTAAGCTGCTTTATTACAGAGGGCGGCTGATTATTCCCCAAAACTCACCCATCAAACACACTTTAATGACTGAATACCATTGTACCCCAGTAGGAGGTCATGGAGGCTTCGTGAAGACTTACAAATTGATGACCAAGGAACTCTTCTGGGCAGGTATGAAAGCTGATATACAGAATTTTGTTGCTTCTTGTGTTATTCGTCAACAGATGAAGTATGCAACGATATCACCTGCGGGCCTCCTGCAGCCACTTCCTATTCCAGTGGCCATTTGGGACGATTTGACCATGGATTTCTTGGAGGGCTTACCCAAGTCCAAAGGATATGATGTTGTGCTGGTGGTGGTCGACAGACTTAGCAAATACTTCTATTTCATAGCGTTGAAGCATCCATTTACAACAAAAAAAGTGGCTGAGGAGTTTATCAATGTCGTGGTGCGCCTCCATGGTTTTGCACGCTCTATTGTATTCGACCGAGACAAGGTTTTTATGAGCCATTTCTAGACTGAAATGTTCAGGTTACAAATATTCCTATGTGTGTGTCTATTAGTGGTGTGAGTGTTCGGGTAGTGCTTTGCAGTCTGTCACAATTGCTCTGCGGCTTTGTGGCAAGGTTATTTGTCCTTTGTTTAGCATTAGTACTCATATATAGTGTTAGGGAAAAGAGAGAACATTTATCTGTGACCATTTGGGTTCTGTTCTTAGAGAATAGGGAGGGACACAGCCCTTGTAAGTGTCGTTAGACTTGTTATCTGGAATACAATCTGACCTCTCTATTGCCCCTAACCTTCATATTGTTTTATTGCTTAAACCTCTCACTGACTGTGTCTTATAAAATTCATAGTTCAACTTGTAGAACCTCTTACCATGTCCAAGCAAACCACAACAGAAATAGAGTGTGGGTAACCTTTCATACTTAAGATCAACCCAGTGTTGCTCTTTATCCTCATGCTTTATGCCGAGCCTTCTCTTCAGTGGTAACTGGACATCGATCCGAATACAGACTCTCATATACTCCTTCCATGAACCTAAGAAATTATTCGGGTCCATTTTCATCACATCACCAAGCTTATTTCCTAGACTCATCACAACAAACTCTGACCTTATCCCAACTTGTATACCATGGAACTGAATCCATAACGTGAGAGGATTAAGTTGGTTCACGCCCAATTCCTCGATCTCCATTTGGTTGCCATAATCTGACTCATATCATCAAGTCGGATAAACCTTTCCGTTAAGAATCTACCTATTAGAGCCCAGCCAACATGCAACTGATTCTTCTTCGTAACATCTGTAGCCACATTCACTTCTTCCTCCACTTCATCCTCATCTCCAATAGTGAACTGAGCTACCCTCTCTAGACAAAGAAAAGTGAAACCTATGAACTTGAGCTCTCAACATGGAGGCAACCCAAAACTATATGCATGATCTAAACATTAACATCAAAACATTGTCCAAAATTAAATCTAAATACTGCAAGTTAAGTAAATATATGGAACAATTTATTAATCAAAACATAAACAAATTTTTAGAAATTACAAAATAATAAATCTATTTTTAAATAAAATACTTGTTGGATAACATATCTAAGATAATCTAGTGTCCACTGAAAAGTGAAAACTCAGCTTTGACTGCAATGCTTGTGACCACCTTACCTATGCAATTAATCCATGAAAATGTAGATGTAAGCATTCCTTTTGTCTTTTACGTAACTCACTCGGTCTGGGAAAACTAGAATACTGCTCCGATTCTATACATCACTATGACTAGCTTTTGAGTTGCAACTAATCTGCAGTGAACACAATGGGAAACTCAACAACCCTATGGAGTGAAGACAACAAGAGTTTATGTAATTCTGTTCCTTCTTAACAAGACTTCACTTGAGACAACAGACAATAAAGAATATCAATAAACCTTGGGAAATAGCTCTCATCTGAACGTGGTTTCCCTTCAGTTCTTACGACAAATTCGCAAGTCCCCTGAATATGCTTTTGACAGTTGTATTATATATAATATATGTACTCAATGAATGCAACTATGGCACTACTGCTCATTTCATACAAAACCTTACAGCCTATAGCCATGCAAATGTTTAGCCCATCTTCTGGCCATGTGAGGATCATGGTACTCCCAACTTTCAACATTGCTGCTTCTTCCACCAACTATGCTCATACCCGAGTAGCTACTGTCTGTGTCTCCATCACCATTAGTTGCTTCCCCTTCATCACCCAGTAATACTCGAGTTTCCCCTGTCCTTGAACACTCGTCAATTCCTCCCTCAATGTAGCTATAAGCTACATTAACATCTTCACTTTCACCAAGGTCTACTAATATTCTCCTCTCGTCACGTCCCCTTAGCTCTCCCAGCCTAATAAGTCTGGTCTCCTCTCCTATTCTCAACTGCACGTCTTTGATTACTCCTCCCAGCAGTCTCGCTAAGAACTCCTCAAATTCATGCATGATGAAACCATTAGATGTACCGAAGCCAAATCCCACATGAAAACGATGAATTGGAACTGGAAATTGCATATTCATGGCATGGTAAGATCTTGTTGGACTATCAGAAAGATGCAAAATGCAGGAGTGGGAATTCTTGTGTGCTCGATCTTCAAGTATCTTAGCTCCTTTCTTTAGTCCTTCAATGGGATCGGCCTGCCCCATATAGAAAAGGCGATCAATGACTTGCAGAGCTGTTCTTTTACCATAGGATGTCATTCGCTTCAATGGAAAGACTCGAGCTGCAGCAGAGGAGTAAGTCACAATAGCCAACCGGTCAATGGAGCGGAGTGAAAAAATCACTAGCGCCATTGACTGCTTGACAAGTCTTAGATGAGGACCATTAGGACTGGCAACAAGAACCAAGTCTGTCGCGGGTTGGTTAGCCAATTTTACTGAGAGGTATGCTGCTGTAGCTCTCCTAGAGTTTGGTGGGTGTAAAGACAATGAGGAGCCTAAATCATGCTGGTGATGATAATGTGAGCCACGTGAATAGTGCATGTAAGGAAGATGAAAGACTGCTGATGGGACTGGAGTTAAAGAGAAACGGAGACAGGGTTGATTGTGAGCATTATCAGGTTCTATAGGGTCATCATCATCATATCGGGCAGAGCGCAGGAAAGATCGTCTGTGGACTCTAAAATTAGCAATGGACTCATCAAGAATTTGGAAAACGGGATCATTTTGGTTGCAAGAGAGGGAACAAAGAGCATTGAGGCTGCGAGGCAGCTGGGACCACTGGGCACGACAGATGGGGCAGTTGACACTTCCATGGCGGACATTAGATGAAATGCAGTCGAAGTGAAATGAATGAGAACACTGTGCGGTGAATATAGCCTGGCCTGGGCTGTTTCCTGTACCGAAACTCAGAGCCTCTAGACATATTGGACACAAGTGCTGCAATACCATAACAACAGCATCAGTATCTTAGACACATAAACAGAATATATATAAGTTTAGTCATCCGCATAAAACTACAGGACTCCAAATTGAGCACAAACAGACTATTTCAAGGAGAATTAATGATAGTAGAACTGGACGAAGTGTAAATTTAAATAGAATTAACAATAGACTGCAAAAATGCTCATGTAGAGGTAAATACTGAAAAGTAGTACAACTGCATTGTACCAAGTAGTGCAAATTTACATTAGGACTGTGTTTCATTTTTCAAACATTCATAAGAAGCTTAAGTTGATCATGAGCAACATTAATAAGAAGCTAAATAGAAATGTGTTTGGCATGAAGGAAGGAAGATTGTGGAGAGAGCACAATAATTGGAAGAGAAGAAAATGAGGTGAGCAATGATAGAGATATAATGGGGAGTGGGTGGAATGGACCTCCACACTGCACAACACTTGCACAGCGATATGCTTCATAATGACAAAATTGAAATGTTCATTCACAAAATCTTATACTATACCAACATGAATTACTGCCTCTCACAACTCAATGCAACTGTTCTGTTTCTTCAAATTTGATGGAAATGTACAATTGAAATGAAAATAAGAAGGGTTTAAAAAGACAGGTGACACGTAGCCCGTGACCTGACACGACCCGCAATTAAGTGGGTTCAGATCCGACATAGGTAAAAACACAGGATCCATCATTCTTAAAGAGGAGTAAATGCAGCATTCAAGTAACTCAAAAGCATGAGAATACAAAATAACTATAGTAATGAAGTAAAAACAAGGGTTGTGGCATACCTTAGAAGCCACGTTGGCGTCATAGAAGTCAGTGGTTGATCCTGCGTCGAATTCCTCCGTGGAGATGCATGATTCTCTGGTTAGCTTCTTTGGGCTTGTTTGAGGTGACACTGAGATCTGCAACTGCCAACACCTTTCACATTATCATTCTCTTTCAAAACCAAACTTAATAATCACATTACCAAAAATTAGATGAAAATGCAAGTAAAAATAAAAAGCAAACACGGAATGGTGGGAATAGTTGAAAGGTAGGATATTATTATTCTGGGTAGATTTAATTGACAATAAAGTTTGATTGTTTAGGAAAAATGTAATGGTGATAATTGAAATAGAAGCGAATAGTAAAAAAAATGAAAATGAAAATGAGAAAAAGAGAGGAAAGTTGAAGAAGAAAGGGAGAGGGAGTTACATTGTTGAAAGAGGAATGAAGAGAAGAGGAGGAGAAAGAGGCACATGCAGCAAGAACCATTCTTCTAGCAGCTCTTTTAAGCTTAGAAGAAGCTCCTCTGACTACACCCATTTGATTAAGTTGGAGGAAAAAAGGATTGGAAACATAAGAAGAATTTGAGTTGGGGAGGGAGAATGGATGGGTTGGGTTGGGGTATTATTAAGAAGCTGAAAAAGTGGAGACAAAACTCTGCAAAATTTCTCACACTAAACACCACACCACACCACACCTACACTTTCATTTCCTCACTCCTTTCTTTTTTCTTTCTCCTCTCTTACACTACACACTCACATTTATACATCTCTTTCAAACCTTCACCTTTGACTTTGAACCCACCACGCCTCTCTCTCTTCTCTCTACTATATAATCATTCCATTTTGAAGGACTCACATTAAGCTCCACACTTTTTTATATTTCATTATTTTAATAATTAATCAGAATAGTAATTAAAATTTAAAAATTTTACTTATTTTAATCAAATTAAAAATAATTTTAAAAAATAAATATATATATATATTTAAATAATAAAAATATCTATATATTAAAATGATTAATATAAAATATTGTCTATTAAAATAAGAATAGAGATCTAATTTTTTCTTATTCATAATAAAAATATAATTTGTTTGTATTTTTTGTTAACAAATTTTAGGCAAGGAGTTGGGCTAGCTCACGCCAAGGGCTGGAGCCTCCGTTGAAGCCTGGCAAACCAGTAGGTCTAGGTCTGTATGTCTCTCCTAACGCTACTACGGAGCCAGAAATCAAACTTCGCACTCTCAGTGTGTTGATTAAGTCCCTTAACCGCTAAATCCATAGACAAAAGGTTATAATTTGTTTGTATTAAAATACAACAATATCAACTACTAAAGTTACGAGAAAAACTTTTTGTTTTAATCCACTCACTCTCTTTCATTACTTTTTTGGTCAAATTTATATTTTGTTTTGTTTCCTTTGTATTCCTATTCTTTGGCTGAAATGCTTCATTTCTTTTATTAATCAAAGTAACTATTTTACACTACTTTTTTCCCTTTATCTTACCCCTCTTTTCCTTAATCTACTATTCAAATCTCTACTTTTCTCGTTTTTATTATTTTTTTTGCCAAGAGAATTAATTATTCGTTCAGAATGTAGAAAATTAAGATTATAAATACAATCAGCGTGTTTAATGGTAAGCTGTAATCCTCAATCACAAATAAATGTGTTTAATGATAAGCTGTAATCCTTTCGAAGCAGATTATATTAAAATTAAGATGTTGTTGAAGGCCAGATCCCACCTAATTTAGACTTAATAATTCACAACTATATACTGTCATGAAGCCAAATTTCACAACAATACCCACCACAATAATAATACAAAAAATAAATAAGAATTTTAACGTAGTTCAGTCTTTCGACAATAAACTTACTCACGGCCTCTATTAAGTAAAGACTACAATTTTTAAACAGATAAAATTTCTAATAAATATTATAATTTTTGAATGAACTTTCTCTTCACACAGAAGACCAAAGATTTATATTTTACTAATTAACTAGACTAAGAGTTTTGTCCCCATTAAGCTACTAAGGATTAAAGCTTATTTATAATTTTACTCCTAATCGATGTAGAACAAATAATTTCAATTTTATCAATGTGGGATTTGATGAGTTACCCAACAATGTACCATTTTATTTGATTGATATTTTAATTATGTCATTTTAGTAAAAAAATATATAAGATAATGTTTTCTGTGTTTGGTGTTTGAAAACATGTCTCCTTTTATTCAAAGTATATTATTGGATCCAATTTTTGTTTTTCTATTTTGATATTTTACCTTAATTTAAGATAAGATGAGGTAGGTACAATTGTAAAACTAAATAGAACCACATGTTCATGTTTCAAGGTTTGTAGGAACAGAAACTGAACTGTAAATTAGTTAGTTGGGTGGAAGGAGTTTTTTTTTAAAAAAAATAATGCCCACACCCACATCCCATCGAATCAGCTAGGCTGAACCCACTGCACAGTTGCTGAATTAACTAGGTTGAACCCCCTAACTATGCAGTGGGATAATATTTATTGCTTAAAAGGAAGAACCCTCAAAGAGTCAAAATACATTAGCCTTGCTAGGCTATGAGGAATATGCAATAACGAAAAATGAACGGAAAGACGAAAAAGAGATTCGGTACATAATTCCTTAGAATCGAAATCAAACAGTAAACTAACATAAACATATTCCGATAGTTTAGTTGTAGGTAAAAGTGTGGGTTGTTGTGGTTTATTTTTGTGAGGTCTAGAAAGAGAGAGTGAGTGGGGGGTGGGACGGGAGTAATACGGGGACCATCAAACACCAGTCACTGATTTCTTTCTTATGGAATGTGTCCCCTTCTCTATCTCACCCATATGTGCGGCTCTTGTTTTAAATCTTTTCTTTTTTCTCTCCACACAATCTCTCTCTACTTGTGTAATTTTATGGCTTCCACTAATTTCTTCCCACAATTCTGTTCCCTTTCATTAAATTCAATATCAAATCAAATCTCTTTTTTCGATTCAAGTTTAATACATTTGCATGCTTCTCTAACTTACCCCCAACAGTTACTTTATGATGATGTTCCAAACACATTAAAATGTAAAGAACAAAAGGTCAAGGAGACCGTTGCCTTCACCATTTCAATTTTTAAACTTTCGTGTATTACATTACATAATCACATGTTGAGCCCCCATTAGTGATTCATATCAATACTCATGAAATTTGTCCTCCCCCAACCCATACTCACTTAACAAAATTATTACTCATATTTATTTCGAATCCGTTTATTAATTGAAATATATTAATAAAAATATACATTTTCGCAATTGTTTATTTTATTTAAAATAGACATATAAATAATGCAAAATATTTATATTTAATCATTAAGTATATTGTTTTATATGTTTATGAGTTTGTTAAGATCGAGTATCTGCACTACCTACTACCATACTCATTTACATAAACGGATTTGGATTTAATATATCTAAAGGGGTAAACCTGAACCCTTGTCGCATAGTAATTTTAATACTCGTACACATTCCAAACTTATTTATATCAAATTTGAACAGTATTAAACGAGCTGAATATCTACAAATATTTTATTATAAGGTACCCACTTCTATTCTAACCGTGTCAATAGCATAATTGGCGTCCATTTAGGTGATGATAGTTTGAGATGAGTGCCAAAAAATATATATATATATTAGCATGGGACACACTTTTAATTTGGTAATAGCTAGCAGCCCATTTTTTGTTTACGGGCAATCAATCAATCATGCTTCATTCATTTGGATTTTCTTTTCCTTGTATTAAATTTATGTTAAAACACTTTTGTTTTAAAGTTAGTTCTATGTGACTATATATTATGCAGCATTCAAGTGCGAGTTAATTTGGACTCCTTACTTCTATTCGGTGTTTCATTTTCATCGCACTCTTTTCCTGTTTCCATCTCCCGTCTTTACTTCCTATTTGCTAATTTTTTATTCAGTGGATGTTAATCAGATATAGGTTTAGGCTGTTTTTTTTTTTTTTTTGATTCAAAGTGGGGCTCCTACAAAGCCATTTCTAGGGAGTCATTGAGTACAAGTTTACGGATCTAGCAAAAGCTATTCCTCGTATGTCCTCTGTTAGCGTTTGGTATAGACCCACTGGGGCAC
>CANYCX010997830.1:0-16187 GCA_948193385.1 Breynia disticha f. nivosa | reverse complement strand
TCATGAATGCAAGGTAGTGTATGATGTTTGAAAAGTGGTGGACCAAGCAAGCATATGCACCCAACTTTGCTTTCTTTTCTCTTCAAGTTTTGATAACTATTCTTCTTTTGTGTTTTAAATCAACTTCATTGTTTTTTTATTTTTCCATTTTTGTTTGTGGGTTTGGTGGGTGGGTTGGTGCTTTCTTAGTTCTCATATCCAACCATTATTGCACAAATTGTATAAGCGTTTATGTTCATACTTGTCTTCAAGTATAGATCTACCATGAAATAGACAATTTATCTTAAATTATTGAATCTATATGTGTTTTCTTGGTGTGTACAAAACACTAACTATAATTAATTGAATTCGGTAGTGACAGATCTAAATTTCTTTTCAAAAGGGCGAAAATAATCGAGTTAAAATAATACATGGAAAAAAACGGAGAGAGAGATAGTATTACATAAAAATACGTAGTAAAAGAGACGAGACTACAGAAGTATGCAAAAGTATAGGAAAAAATATACAGTAAAAGAGACGAGACTATAGAAGTATGCACAAGTATAGGAGAAATGCATAGTAAAAAATTGCTACAGATATGAATATTAATGAATAATTTCAATATGTGGCAAAAGAAATTATGATGAATTGGTGAAATAGAAGCATACATATGTAGCAAGGATGGCACACAAATTCAGCTTTAATGATTCCATCTACTTGAAAATGGCCCTTCTCAATAATATTCACAAATCACAGCCTTATACTCTCTCGATGGCAACATTTATTGGTAGTTGAACTGTGTCAATCCAAGCTTTTAACCTCCTCTCATTCCTTACCATGAGAATTTACAGAAAGATTATCAGTTCACAAAGTGCAATAAACCCTAATGTACAGTAAAACTAGCAGGAAAAAATAGAAATAAAAGAAACAGAAACATTCTGAATTGTCTAATTAAACTAGAGAGGTTTTTCAGTTATGAAGATGGTGACATGCCAACTACACATGATAATAATGATTTCTCTGAAATCTCAGAATGCAAGCAATCTTTTTGGCTCATTTACTTGCCACACCTGTCATAAGAACCCTTTTTCTTCTTTATTTTTTCTGAAACTCCTTTGCTTTTGCATTTAATTTGGTCCAAGTTTTTTTCAACTTAAAGTTTACATTCATGGTTGTTACTTTTCTTCCATTTATGTATTCTCTTCACATTCCGTTCGACCACAGCCAAGTCACAGAGTTCTTCTCATCCTCTCTAGGTATGTAATGTTTTAATACATATTGCATGACTGTAAATGCAGAATTTAATGCTTACTTTCTTCATGGTTTCAGCATGAGACTTGGTTATGAGCTCTGTACTGAGTCACATTTATGGTGAATTCGTTCTCTGCAGGAACTTATTGTTTCTGGTGTAGTATTGAATCATTTATTGCTATGTGTAGCTATATAGTTGGTGTCGAGCTTGTAATGGTTGGTGAGCTTAAGTGCTTGTGTTAATTTCTTGAAGTTTCAGATACATATGGAGACTGCTAAAGATAGAGAAATGGTATGCAAAAGTGATGATTATGAAGTTATAGAGCAGATTGGAAGAGGGACATTTGGAGCTGCATTTCTTGTTACTCATAAAGATGAACATCAGAGGCAAGTAATTTTGATAATTCTTTTCTCCTTGTTCTTCTTTTCATAATGTACTTTTGTCACATTTTTCTTTTTAATCCTCGTTCTGATAATACAATTAGATATGTATTGAAGAAGATTCGTTTAGCTAAACAAACCGAGAAGTTCAAGCATACTGCTTATCAAGAGGTTAGTCTGCAAAACCTGCAGTTCTTCAATGATTCATAACGAAACTTGAATTCATGTCATGTCATAATCTCGATTTAATGTTCCAGAAATGTTAGTATCCAGTAGTCAGTTGCAGATGAATTTGAGTTCATTTTCTTTTCCTGAAATCACAGATGAATTTGATAGCAAAGCTGAATAATCCCTATATTGTAGAGTATAAAGATGCATGGGTTGAAAAGGTATAACTTCTCTGATACAATTTGCTATCTGTATAAATTTTTCGATGTCAGGAATTTATGTACAATACAGATTGTGTTTCTGATTTTCAGGATTGTTATGTATGCATTGTAACAAGTTACTGCGAGGGAGGTGACATGTAAGTTGATCAGAGAAGTTGAAGCTTCAGAAATGTCAGAACCAAATTCCATAAACATGATAACTAACTTTCTAAGTTTCTTGGACACTGTCTAGGGCGCAGATGTTGAAGAAATCGAGAGGAAAATATTTTCCTGAAGAGGTAACATACATATAAATTAGCGGGCAACACGAAATTCGACATTTCTTTTCCATCTTGCAATCGAAGGTTGCAGTTAGTTTGACGTTTGTAGTTTCAGCGTATGCGTTTGAAATTCCAAAACTGAAAAATAATCAACCAAGACTAACAAATGCAAATACAAGATGACGCGTTTAAGTCTCATTTACAAACGTAAAAACTACTAACAGCTAAACCTTGTTTTCTGCAGACTCTCTGCAAGTGGCTAACACAGCTTCTGCTAGCTGTGGATTACCTTCACACGAATCGTGTACTTCACCGGGACTTGAAAGTATGTATGTTCAGTTGTTTTAAGCAGAATAGCATGAAATCTGGACACCATTCTGAAATAATAACTTGATCACTTAATATCAGTGCTCCAACATATTCCTTACAAAAGGCAATGACATTCGTCTAGGTGAGGCACCGGAGCCATCAAACTCTTCCACTCACATAGTATAATTTCAGTTCTTCTGCAACTTATTGCTCCAGTATATATGCAGGTGACTTCGGGCTCGCAAAATTGATGAACAAGGATGATCTTGCATCAACTGTAATATAATCCTCGATTCCTTTTCAATTTCAATCTATGATCACAAAAGATCAGGCCATGAAATTCATAGATGTTTTAGCGTAAATGGTTTTCCGCAGATCGTCGGGACTCCCAACTACATGTGCCCAGAGCTTCTTGCAGACATTCCATACGGTTATAAATCAGACATTTGGTCTCTTGGTAATGATAATAAGATTATCTAGATGTTCTTGGTTTTCGTATAAGTTGCAGTGACAGAAGTGGTGCTTTTTTCCCCTTGAATTTGGTAGGATGTTGCATGTTTGAGATAGCTGCACATCAACCTGCATTTAGAGCTCCTGTAAGTTCTCTGTGATTCCTCAAATCTGTAGATAAAAATCAGAAATAACTTATGATAGACTGCATAATCAACAATCTGCAGGATATGGCAGGCCTAATCAACAAGATTAACCGTTCTTCCATTTCTCCACTCCCTACTGTCTATTCCTCTCCACTGTAAGTAACAATCTCCACAAATTCTCAATGCATATACCAGTAGGGTCTGCTGAAGTTGTTCGTGATGCTAAAGATCCAATTCTCGATTCTTTATTGTAAGTATGCTCGCGTTTTCTCTGCAGAAAACAACTAATCAAAACCATGTTAAGAAAGAACCCGGAGAAAAGACCAACAGTAAGTTCAATTAGCTCAACTCTTGATTTTCCCAAAATCAAAACATTGAAGTGTTAGCATCATTTCAGGCAGCAGAGTTGTTAAGGTACCCTCATTTGCAAACATATCTTGCTCAATGCCAGAACATTTCCCCCATCTTTCTCGCAATAAAGTCCGAAACCAGTTCCAAGGATAAGCCAAACATTCCTAGAAGCAGCAGACCTAACAAACCAAGTCCATCAAAGGAATCTGGACGTGTTCAACAACAAAACATTATTGCATCGGCACATTACACTGCAAGAAAAGTTTCAAGCAAATGGTCGGAGCAGAACGGAAGCAAAAAATCAGAAACAACCAAGGTAAATACAATAACAGCTTCGAAGGTGGAAAGGAATGACAAAGGCAATCTTACAGCAACAGCTAGGAAATCAACATCATCATCCTCATCTAGTAAAGTTACACAATCTGGTGAAAATTGTGTTGGAGAGGAACACTGTCTAGCACCAACAGTGGAAACAAAGAAAGAAAGCAACCACAAAGTGACTACATCAATCAGCGATGCCTCATCAATTAGTACTACAGTGACGTATCTAAATGGCGATGAAAGGAAGATAATTGAATTGAATATTTATAAGAGTCTGCAGAGAGCAGAAGCTTTGGAGTCACTGCTAGAGATATGTGCAACATTAGTTAGAGAAGAAAGGTTTGATGAACTAGCTGGAGTTTTGAGGCCATTTGGTGAAGAAGCTGTTTCATCGAGAGAAACAGCAATTTGGTTGACAAAGAGTCTAATGAAACTTCACAAGAATGGCGAGATTAGTCAGTAACTGTGAATGATTTCCTAATGTAATTATTAGTTGGTTTATAGGATTTTGATTCGAGTGTCACACAAATGTTCCAGTAATCTTGCTCTATGGCTATATCTCTCCCCGAATTCACTGGTCATACTTATCACTTCTGGACCATTTTGTCATAGATTTCTAGTGTTTGTTACATCTGACGCTATTTCTAACTAAAAGTTTTCTATTTTGCTTGAAATCAAGTCTATAGCCTGAGAGTACCAATGCAGCAGGAAAAGATCAAAATTTCATCTTTTCCATCACTTGATATGCGAACGACTAGAATGGGTCATTCCTATTATGATTTGAATAATTCTTTCCTGGAATAAACAAATTGATGCAAAGGCCGGTAACAATTACCACCACATTCTATCCTAGAACAACCTGTTAGAATCATTAAAATAACAATACGCAAAGAAATTTAACGCGAAATATTCAATTCAAGACGTGGAGAGAATAACCAAAACAAAAGAGCAGAAACCAGAGCAACAACTATCAACGATTCAGACCATTTATACATCTTCAAAACAATGTATTAATGAGTCTACAACCACATCCTCAAATGGACTCATTATTCATACTACAATTTCAATAACAAGTATGCAATTACAGCTTTGAATTCGGACAAAAATTGATCAACAATTCTCAATATAATCAAAACTTCAATGAGAATCCACTCCCTCACCTATAAATTGTCAAAAAAATTTGCATTTCGTGTATAACCATATAAATAACCAAATCAAATTTAACTAATCAATAACATACCAAACAACCTACTTCCCTTCTGCACCACCACCACCATTCTTCTTCTCCTCCTCCTCAATCAATTTCTTATTCTTCTCAATCGCGGCAGCAACTTCTTTCGGCATATACTTCTCATCATGCTTAGCCAAAACCTCACTAGCCTCAAAATAACACTCCCCACTCTTAGCCTTCGAGCTGACACTACTACTGCTGCTGCTATTCGCGCTGCAAATTTTCCTCACTTCCTCACTCATTTCCCTCACAAACCCTTCAACAACAACACTATGCCCTTCCCTAAACAAATCCGGAACCGAACCTTCATACAGAACCAAAATATCCGTCACTAAATCCGTCACAACAAACTCCATTTTATCAGAGTTATAATTCACACTACCCTCTAAAATCAATCCACCTAATCTAAACTTATTCTTCTGAGGGTTCATTTTATACTTTTCCATTGCATCAGTTGGAGTTAAATAAAACACCAACTGGTCTTGAAAATTGCTCAAAACTATCACTATAAAGCCTGCAACACAGCTAAACGACAATGCATAGGTCCAAAGCCTACGGTTCTGGTACTGTCTGGCTCTGGTTCCGATGGAAATCGATTTGGATCGAGTCGGGGGTTTTCGGGTTGAGAAAAAACGGAGAGAGTGGGGATTAGAGGGGTTCTTGAGGATGTTAGAGAGTGAAAGTGGGGTTGTCGGATTAGGGTTAGAGAGAGGGGAAATGGGTAGGGGGTGGAATTTGGGTTTGGGGAGTGTGGAGGTGAGGAGAGATCGAAATCGGAGGAGGCGAGTGGCCATATTTTGGTTTGGTTTGATGGGGAAGTTTGCAGATCGGGAGGTTTTTGTGGGGTTTTAAGACGGCGGTTTGGAAAAGTCGTTGGTTTTGGATTCACACCTAGACGTATCAATTCGTCTTAGACGTGTCGTAATCTTGACGTGGTAATTTTTTATCAAATGACATTATTTATATTGTAAATATAATAAAAATTGAATTTGTATCGTTTTTGTTGTGTCATAAATGACTACTCACACATATTATTGGTCAAAAGTGACTACTCTATTCACACCATAAAATTGTAAGGATGAAAATATATCTTTCTAAGAAAAAAGGTCTAATTTGTAAGATTCATAAAATATGAGGGGCTTGTTTCATAATTTCAAGCATCGACTGTAACTGAGGCAACGAAATCTTGTTGAAGTCTTGTCTTCATTATTTTCCTTAAACCTCTCAAAATCATCTCCACATATTCTTCTTTTTCCGGTAATTTTTTTTCTGTATAAAAACCAATCATCATCAATTTTTCTTCACATACCAACCAGAAAGAACACGTCTTTTTCAAATTCCACTACTTTGTTTGTTCATTAGAATGGATTCTCAAGTTTTAGTGGCACTTGGTCTCTCTCTTATTGGTGGTTTAAGCACTTCTATAGGTCAGTTTTTGAAAAAGATTGCAACTTTATGCTATTTGGATATGTTTTTCACTCTTTGTTTAAGTTTTCTTGACTTGGATTATTGTTAGTTTTTACTGTTTGTTGTTTGTAAGTTTTTGTCTGGACTTAAAAGCTTCATGTTTTGAAGTGATTTTTTGATTCATTATAAAAGAGTCTTGTGGAGTTAGTAGTAACTGTGATGTAATGAGACTAAGGCATAACAAGGAATGCCTCTTGCTGTTTTAGCATATAACTAAGTTAGAAGATGGATTTTCCTATTAAAATGTTGCAGATATAGATTTTTATATGTTTTGCATCAGTTAATCTGTCTGTTTCTTGTTGATTATTGCTTAAACATTGTTGTGTTGTGTTTGATTACTTCATTGGTGGAGTAGTTACAGCAGGATTAAAGATCGTATAAATTACTTCAATCCTTGTCATTCTAGTTACATATTTGAGGTTTCTGTTTCTTATTTTGATTTTGCTTTCTCAATGGATACTCTGTTTGCGGTTGTGCTTGGTCTCTCGTTACTGGGTGGTTTGAGCACTTCTTTAGGTTAGTTGAGTAGAATAATGTTCGTTAGCTTCGAGTTTAGGAACTTTTTGACTGCTAACATACTTGAATTTGCATAGTTCACTTCATTCTGTTTCTGAGCTTATTTGTTTCTGCTATGAATTATACAATGGCTAAAGTAGAATGTCATAGTTTTGCAATTTTTGATTCTGAAATCAGTTCTCTTTGATAGCATATACATTCGTTTTCGAACTACCACGCTTTGTCCATGCAAAATGAGTCTTAGAAGTATTCATGGAAGAAGATTGTCCAAATTTTATTTTTTAAAATGCAACGCGTTACCTTTCCATGGCAGACGTTATTAACTTAAGGCTTTATTCTGTGGATTACTGTCTTCTTAATGGAACACTTTCAATTCTGAAACAGGTGCTCTTGTTGTAATTATTAATAAGGCTCCCAATTTGAAGATGCTAGGCCTTTTGCAGGTGATTCTCGGACTTTCAAAACTCCTTGGCAAATGATTTTTTTTGCAGCACTACCTTTTGTAAATATCCACACTTTTTGCTTAGCTTAGTTGATGTACATTTCTTTCTTTTCTTGTTTTTGCCAATACCGATACTACTTGTATCTTTTCTCACATTGTGCTAATCATGAAGATTTTCTTTTTTACAGAAATTTAGTCCAATGAAAGAATGCTAGCAAGCAATTTAAAGTTTCATGTTAATGTTAATGATCTAATCTTGATAAAATGTTCAGGGTTTTGCTGCAGGCCTAATGCTGAGCATATCGTTCCTGGATCTTGCTCATAATGCCTTAAACTCCATTGGCTTCTTGAAGGGCAATCTCTGGGTTGGTTATATTCATGCATTGGTTTAAAGATGAATGAATATTTTTGGTTGGCTTATATACATATAATTATTGGCAATGCAGTTCTTCGGAGGTGTTATCTTCTTTGCTATTGTTGCTAACTTCATTCCCGAACCAACACTTACCGCAGGTTCCGATGTCAAAGACAAAAAGGTTTTTTTGAATGATTTGTTACCTTTGAATATGTAGGGAAAAAAAGCATTTTCCGTGGACATTGGCTACTCGTCCAGTTAATGTTTAGTAGAGGTATAATGATCGTTTTCACTTGATAACAGAAAAAAGAGGATGATGGAGGGAAAGACGTTATGAAAAAACATCGCCGCCAAGTCTTCTTCAGTGGGATTATCACAGCAATAGGTATACAATCATATTTCCTATTCTCTTTTTACCAACTTTGAATTTATTTACTCTTCCATGGAACTGGAAATTTCAATGTCTCAAGTATTGACATTTATGACTGAATTCCCAAAGATTAGCCCGGATAATTTTTTTTCTGTGTCTATTTTTTCAGGCATAAGCTTGCATAATTTTCCGGAGGGAATGGCAGTGTTCCTTGGATCAATGAAGGTGTGCCCAATAGTGCTTGCTGTGAATATTGGATTGAATTTTGTATTGAACAGTATTTATCAAAAGCCATAGCATGTCTTACAACTTTTGGCAGTTCTTTTGATTTTTAACTTAGGATGACAATGATTTCAAACAGTGCGAAAAGAGGTTCACAAGGAATGTTAATCACTAATGTTCATGGTTCTTATACATGTTTGTTTTCCATTTCAGTCTTCGTTTTTCCTTTTCTATTCTATTTTGTGAAGACTGAGTGTGAGATCAAAACTTCCATATTTAAACAAATCTACATTTTCTATTTACAGGGCCTACGTGTCGGTCTAAATTTGGCTTTAGCAATTGCTCTGCATAACATTCCAGAGGTATTCTTTTCCTCTGACAGTGGAAACCACATATTCCTCTTTCTAAACTGACGAGGAAAGTTTGCTGTTTGTCCTGATTTCTTTTTTTTGTGTTTATCTGAGCAGGGTGTTGCGGTTGCACTTCCTGTCTATTTCGCCACGCAGAGGTGAGAATTCTTTTATGTTTCTTTGATGAGGAAAAAACCTTTCAGAAATGTTGCAACAATTGTTTTTAATGGAACATGTTTGTTTGGAAGATAAAACTCAGACTTGTTTGCTTTTACTGAATTTGTTCATTTGCTATAGTGCTTAAGGTTAGCTCTTAAAATTTTTGAACCATAAAGAAATGTGTGGCCTTTCGAATGGAGCGAAAATCGCTGATGGCCAAGAAATAACATAATTCATGCTCCATTTTTTAGTCATTACGCATCATTGAAGTATAAATTTGGTGGACTTTTGCAGCTTTGTTTTCTTTAGCATATACATATTGCTCGAGTTACGGTCTGCACAGTGGTTATGATGCATCTACCTTCAACTTGTTGAACATAAATGTAGATAGAATAACTAAACATTTGTTTCTCTACATTGATCAGCAAGTGGCAGGCATTCAAGTTGGCCACACTTTCCGGCTTTGCCGAGCCACTTGGTGTGGTGCTTGTGGGTATGGCAACTGTTTTGCTTAATATTCCTGGAGGTTTTGTTTTGAAATCCATACATTAATGTCTTTACTTGAACTGCAGCATATCTATTCCCAAGCAGCTTAAGCCCAGAAATTCTTGAGGGTTTGCTAGGATCAGGTTTATAATGATGTTTACTTTCAATTATTTGGATAATTATCTTACACTACCAACATTGATTTTTCCATTCATCATTTTCAGTTGGTGGGGTGATGGCTTTCCTAACCTTGCATGAAATGCTGCCTCTCGCGTTCGATTACGCTGGACAGAAGCAAGCCGTCAAGGCGGTGTTCATTGGCATGGCGTTCATGTCAGCAAGGTAATCTCACTGTTACTGGAACTAATTGAACGTCCTAATTCGGATCTTTTCCATTAATATTGGTATTGGTTTTGTAGCTTATACTTTCTCGAAATAAGCTTGCCTGATGAGATGAGCTTGTAGTTGCTGACCAATATCTCAGGATTCAATCTTGCAACATGAGAATGTTCATCAGCAATATTCAATCACTTGAATACAAATTTGCTAACCCTTCATCATTAATCTATAGAGTAATGCTGTTTATTTTAACAGTGCAAAATGTAAAGCAGGGGAGCAGGTGGGGAAGAATTGGATGTAATCTTTCTTTAAATATGTTAATAAGATTTGTTTAAAGTATGATTATGTAGATGGAAAACACATTTTCAAGTGGAATTTCAAGCTTTTTAATATCATGGTATATGTAAACGAGTAAAGTATCAATTATTTTCTCCTCTCAACGTATCTATCTTTGAGATTTGAACTCCAATCTTTTGACCAGTAAAGTTCATCACGTAGGTTGTGTTTAGTTTGACGTTTAGAACGTCTGCTTTTAAAATTCTAAAATGGCAAAACAATCTACTCAGCTTAACAAATGTAAATAAAAGTTGTTGCGTTATAACTTTTAAACTTAAACACAAACGAAAAAACTGCTGATAACTGAACTAAACAATCTTAACGATATATAGAAGATGTTGCTTTTAAATCTCAAATGCAAACGTAAAATTTTTTGACAACTAAACTAAACCGTCTTAACGAGATCCTGATGGATAATCGTTACTCAATATACTGCACAAGAAAGTTAAAAATCCAACTGATAATGCTTATAAAAGCAGAGAATGACAGCAATTTTTGCTGCAATAGCATACCCTTTGTTTTTCTTTTTAACCTATGCATGTATTGCATGTCTTCATTAAAAATGTAATTGATGTGATCCCCCTGAACATTGTTGTAAAAACAAAGAAAAATGTTCAGAACAAAAGATGAGTAAAAATAAACAGGGAAAAACATGAAAGGTGGAAGCATGGGCATTTCAACTTTTGTGCCCCACATGCTTCCACCACACCTCCTGCGACAATGAACAGATCATTTCGTTAACTATTTCTTT
This sequence comes from Breynia disticha f. nivosa, assembly GCA_948193385.1. Lineage (NCBI taxonomy): Eukaryota > Viridiplantae > Streptophyta > Magnoliopsida > Malpighiales > Phyllanthaceae > Breynia > Breynia disticha. The sequence continues at coordinate 5,326 of CANYCX010997830.1, read as the reverse complement.
GCAGTGTTAGATGAACAGTCTTTTGTAGTCGTGACAATTCGTATTAAACGGCAGATCAGAACCGCATCAAGTTTTTTCAATCAAATATCGTTATTTATAATATAAAAAATTTAAAAATTGAATTCGTATCGTTCTTATCATATCATAATCGTGTTATTATATTAGAAATTGTTTGAAAACATAACAGCAGTTGCATGGGAAATGAAAACAAAGAAATAAAACAAGATGGGCAACAAAGTTCATATCAAGAGATTCATAGGATTAAAGTGGTCTGGTCCTATCTTCCTTGTTGTAGAAAAAGTAAGCTTTTTTGATTGGATTTGTGAGAGATGGAAGGGAAAATGGGAGATAAAAAACACAGTGAAATAAAGCAAAAGAGAGAAGAAAAAGTGATTCATCAACTAAAGAAGAAAGGAAAGGTTAGAGACAGTACAAGTTTTTCATTCAACTCAAGCTTTATTGGGAAGAGGTGCAGCTTATAATTTGTTGATTGGATGTACTTACCTTAGAGTAACTTCTTCACACTGTAATTTCTAAAAAGCTGGAGTTTCAGATTCACAGCTTCTGATTTCTGAAACCATAAATCTTCTCTTCTTTTTTCTCGTAAATACATTATTTATACATGCATCATCATGCATGCATGCACTCTAGAAATTTAATGAGAGTTGAGATCAATGTTATCAGGATCGGACCGATGATCGAACTGAAAAAGAAATTGGGTGGTTAGTTCATTGGTCGAACTGGTAATTTAAAAATAATATAAATAAATAAATATGTATATATAAATATATAAAATTATTTAATTTTTTTAATATTTAAAACTGGTCGGAGTTCACCGATTTGAATGGTGAATCAGGATCGGATCAGTGACCGGTTCGATATAGTTTTTATAACATTGGTTGAGAATATAACATATTGAAAAATAGTTAAACATATAATGTTCTTTTATATGCTCTGAGGTAACTTTCTTTCCCATCAAATTTTTTCCTCTATATCCAAAAAAATTTTGGGCGAGAACAGAGTAAAACAAAGTTAAGAATCGGCTAGTCAAATGTTTATTTGTTATAACAATAAGCAAAATTCAACTTCACGCTACGTAATTTAATTATATTTTCATCGCTCTCATAGAATTATGCTCTCACTCAAGAATCTCCGCGAACGTTACAAAAAGCTTTTGTCTATATTCTCCTATAGTGAGAGGAGAATCACCATAAAACATCCAAATCAAAGACACATCTTCATTATGGCAAGAATATTGGTGTCATATAAGATAGGACCCTGAAAGAGAGATGGAGGGAGAGAATGATCTCTTTCCACATTCTTTCTAAATTTAAAAAAAAAAAATATTTCTTTTTTGATGGAATCCTCTAAACTTAATTCAGTTGACATTGTAATAAATAATGTTAATAATAATTTACAATTTAAGTTCTAATATGAAAAAAAGTGTTTTAGTTAATTTATTTATATTTTAATTATTATCTTAAATAACATGAAAATAGCAAGCATGATAGTCATTTAAAGATGGAATCAATATTATATAACATTTTATTTTTACACATATCGTTTATTATTTAAATTTCATACTTATATTTATCAAATTAATAACATTCTTATTTTCTAATAAAGAATTAGTTATCTAAACAATTATTATCTAACTAAAATAAATCATTAAATAAAAATGATATTGTAAAATCAAATGATAACTACTGCGTACAACTAACTTAAGTACTATGGTTAAAAAAAACTTAAGCACTAATTTCTCAATTTTCATAGCTTGTCTCATTTGGTTCATAATATTAAACTTTTTAGAAAATTCATTTCTCAATAAGTTGAATTTTCTGATAATTAACTTTCTAGAAAGAGAATAAATATTTTTTGTTTAAATTATATTTTCTAAAAATTAGATATCATTTATTATTTTTTTAAATTAAAATTGATATTTATATAATTCTTCTCATTAATAACTAATCATATATTTTATTAAAAAATTAAAGAATAATATTGTAAAAGCAATTCAACTTCTTTAAGAAAATACAACTTATCTAGATTTTATTAGTTAAATGATTTCTCATAAATTATGGGAGTAGAGAATTTCATTATACATAAAATACATTTATTTATTTCTCGAAAAATTTAACTTCTTCTCGTCATTTATCCCATCAAGTGAGCCCGAAGTGAGAGATGGGAGAGATATGGTAGGTGCAAAATTATGAAAATTAATATTATAATAAATTATTTGTATAAAAATTAAAAGAAAACTGTAGAATGAAATGATATATCAAGAGCTACTACCCCATTGACTGTTTTTTTGGTAGCCTTCTTTCACACTATTATTTCTCTCTCAAGTGATTTCTAAAGCTGCCTTCAACATCCATTCCCTTCTATTCTAAATCTCTTTTCTACACCTCTCTTTCATTCCTCCTCTTTTTACAGTTCTATAATTCTGTACATATCTACGGATTTTTTAACATTATTTATCTACAGTTATAAATAAAGATAAAATACTTGCTTGTTTACGTGTTATTATTCGAATCTTATACTCATAAACAAAATTTATGAGTAGAGAGGTTCTTATACGTTATTACATTAGATCCATGCACCAGGAGATCCTACTATCAACTATAGACCCTTCACAGAGACACAAACAATGTGATGAGAGAGAGAGAGAGTGAGAGAGAGAGAGAGAGAGGGAGAGAGAGAGAGAGAGGAGCCATCTTCTTAATTAATTTGGCGTTACAAAAAGAATTGCAGAAGACAAAAGGTTTGGCAACACTCACATGCTATATTAATTGATGATCCCATTAACTTCTTTTCTACAAATAGAAACCTTCTTCCTCATCTTCTTCTCATCCTTGCCTACTCTTTTTGCGAAGAGATATGTGTGCACTCCTTTTCAACCTTTTCTTTCAAGTATTTTAATTTTAATTCTATTACAATATGCTTTCATTCATTGTCACTCTTATTTATGATTCTGATTTCTTGGATAAGGCCAAGATGGGTGATTGAGGCCAATGTTTATGTTATTCTTTAGAATATTTTTTTTGTCTGAACCAAATAATATTCTATTTTCGGTGAGTACTAATCCAGAATTGGAACAGAAGGCACGACTCTTGTTTCATGAGGGTTATTCCGTTGGAATTCGATCCTAGAAACACACTTATAAGTCGAACCTCATAGGGACTGAGTTACCAACCCAACCAACACTTCATGAGTTTATTCTTTGAAATATATGTGTTTTATCGCCACAAATAGACATTTACATCTCATTTGGTTTACGGGGAAGTTTATTTTTTAAGAAGTTATATTTCTTAAAGTTGATTTTTTAAAATGAGAAATGTTATTATTTTAAATTATATTTTTTTAAAAAATACATAATATTTATTGAATATTTTATAAATTAATATTAATATTATATTATTACTTATATTAATAAATAATTAAATATTTAATGAGATAAAATTAAAATAAAATTATAAAAATAGTTCAATTTTTATAGGAAAATTTAACCTATTAGGTAACTAATTTCTCTTAAATAAAAAAATAAAATATTTAACTTACGAAATGAATCAAATATGCAACTAAACAAAACAGTTAGCCATAAGTTCAATTTTCTCTCCTCACAAGATTGGAAAACGTACTTGTAAAAGGAACTTGGTCTACCATTATATATCTTTTTTTGAAACCCAAGAGGGGTAGCCCAGTGGTGGCACGGGCACCTCAAGGGGTTCGATCCCACAAGGGTTCGAATCCGTCTGAGCGCAAAATCCCCCTGGGCCAGCTCCATTACCTCCCGGAACGAGCTCGGATTAGTCTCAGCCAATATGTCAGGGACACCGGGTGGTTTTGACCAAAAAAAATATTTCTTTTTTTGAGTCTTGAAAACTAAAAGGATTCTAATTAGATGGAAAAATTAACAATAAAGAACTTCTAAAAAAAAGAAAATAAAGCAGGACTGATTGGAATGGCTTCATTAAATAACCTAAGTCTTAGTGTAGGTTCTGAGAGCCATGTTTGTGTAAACGTGATCATGACATATTTGCAGGAAACATGAATGATATGATCTTCTACCTTCTCTCTCTCATAGAATTGACTCATTATCTTGTTCAATATCTGATGCAGGTTCATCTTCTTCTTGATCGAAACAGTCAATCCCATAAGCTGCATGGCCATGACCAAATGACTTGATGTGATCTTTAAGTGATCGCTTGTGCTTGAAGTCAGAACCACATGTACAATACCAAAGCTTTCCACAGTTCTTCTCATGGGTTCTCCAGTCACCTCTTACTGCAAATGCCTTACCGCATTTCCTGCACATGAAAGGCTTGATTCCATGCTTTCTCTTGTAGTGGGTTTGAAGGGTTCTGAAGTCTTTAAGTGGCTTGGCTCTTGGGTGGTCAATGTTGTTCCTGCAACCTTGTGCACAACAGTAGCATGGAAGCCTTAGCATTGCTGTTGGTTGTGTTCCTCTTAGTGACTCTGGTCCTTTTCTGTATTGAGATCCATGTCCCCACATATGCATCTGCACAACAAATTTATTCTTCAAATCACTTCCAAACTAGCAAATGCTCATTCACTACAAATATTTGACCATTTAGCAACTAAAATTTGGTCACTAAACACTAAAATCTGGTCGTTAAATGAAATTAGCAACCAAAAGTTGTCATAAAAGTTAACGGCAAAATCGCTGAATGCTAAAATGTTTAACAACCACATAAACGCTAAATTCAGTATTCACATTGTCGTTAAATATTTTTTTATATTTAGCGACCACGTAATCACTAAATGATAACATTTTGTGACCAATTTTTTTGTCGCTAATATGAAGCCTTTAGTGACAATGCAGAACTTGATGTTAACAAGAAACCTAATTTAGTTATATTCGAGTCATCTCTTCCTCTATAATAGTATCAAAGAAAAAAGATTGAAAGATAGATTTAGATTAAAATATTCAAAAAGAAAGTAAAATTATGGGCATCTTTTTCGTTATATAGACCCTATTCTTGACCAAATAAATAACCTAGGGTCTATGTTTCTACCTTGAAGCTTTAGAAATCTTAGCGTCAAATCAAAGTGAAGACAACAGAAAATGTATATACACCTCAGATTCAGCCATAGATTTCGAACTATGTATCGTAGAAATGGTTTTCAGAAGAAGGTCATTGCATGTAAAAGTGCATGTAATTTTCAGTTTTCTAGTACAGATTTCGAATCATTTGCGTACAGAAATATGCAAATCAAGATCCAATTTAAGCACAGAAGGTTGAATTTTAAGCTTCGTATAGCTTTGACAGAGAGAATTTTGAACTAATTGTATGAACAAATGCTG
>CANYCX010997532.1:0-17723 GCA_948193385.1 Breynia disticha f. nivosa | reverse complement strand
CATATCTAATAAATCTATGGCCATATTAACATTAATGTAACCTATACTCCCGGCCGACGAGGCCTGTTTGCAAACATCTTAACAAATTTGGCCAAGTATGGACATGAACTTGAATTAATGAAATTCAAGGGGCAAGCATGTTTAATAATGCATTAGATGGCATACATTAATATTTATTAGGTCGTATATGTTATACTCCTCATGAATTCTCAACATGTATATGTTTATATGAACTATGAAGTGTATATGATTAAAGCGATTAAGATATTTCCAAGTATGAATATGTTACGATTGGTGAAATTATAAATGTGATTAAATTATATTACTTTAAGAACGAACGGAATTTAATCAGATTGGTTATGGATAATTCTAACGTGGGTTGACAACGACCTCGCGTACTTTTGAATTATAACGTGTAGTATATCCCAGCCCGCGTATTAACCTGTAATTCCTTTAAAAATTGTTAAATGTTGTTCTTGCGTATAGAATATAATTTGATTTTGTAAATTTTAAGTTTATAGCTTTATTCTATACCCGGAATACATTTATAATTTGACATAAAATAATATTTGAATTATTATTTTATGTTGAAAGAAGTCGACCCTGTGTGGTTATGTTGCTTACTGAGTTTAAAACTCACGCAATTATTGCCTGTAACGCTCGGCAGGACTCAAGAAGTAAAATCTTGGAATTGAAAGAGGTTGCATTGCTCAGTTTTTTAAGGCCAGAAGAAAACAGAACGAAGGTGTGCAGTGCACTAGTTTGGATTAGGTTTAATACTTTGTACATGACTATGTTACATTCGACATGTAGTGTGTTTTGACAGGTTATTATAGAAATATGAACGATCTGTATCTTATTTCTGTTATAACCACATCGATTGTAAATGGTTTTGGATACATTACATGTTTTGTAAAATTTTGAATTATGTTTATGATAGAAAGCTTGGTATATATGTTTATCATTAATATTTTCTATTACTTATTTTATTTTCTTCAAAAATCAAAACTTGATTTCTGAGTTTGAACACCACTTGTAGGAGGAAAGTTCATATGCAAGTGATATTTAAATTTGTGGGTCACACATATGATCCTGATCATTCGTATTATGGTCTAGCTTATCCTTGCCCATCACTACCTTATTATCCTATCTACAGGGATCCACCTCTAACTCGTCACCATATTAGAGCAAATAACTTTAAGGAATTGAAGAAGTGGGGAGCTGTAGAGTTTAGGGGTACCACAGATCCACGAATGGTAGAGGAGTGGTTAGATCTAATTACTAGAGTCTTTGAGATGATGCAGGCTACAGTTGCTAATATGTTAGAGTTTGATGCATCATTGTTACAGGGTGATGCTTATGAACAGTGGAAGAGAGTTCCCCATTTTTTGTAGTTTCCTCGAGTTATAGCATGAGAAGATTTCTCGAGGGAGTTCAAAAAGAAGTATTTACCGAATGTATACTGTGATGCAAAACAAAAGGAGTTCTTACCTCTGAAGCAAGGGATGATGACTATAGCCGAGTACGAGTTACAATTTACCTAGGTATCATATTTTGCTGCGAGTTATATCTCTACTAATAGAGATAAATGTAGGTTATTTGAGGATAGTTTGAATAAGAAGATTCATAAATAGATCTTGAAATTAGAAACGAGTGAGTATACAGTACTGAGAGATGTAGTTATTAGGGCTGAAGAACTTAAAGGAAAAGATGATGATGAAGAGAAAGAAAGAAAATAGAAGAGGGTAGCGACTCCAAGAGAGTCTAGTAGATCAGGTAAGAGGTTTGAGTTTACCCCTACTCGTACAGGATATCGAGGATTTATTGCAGGTCGATCACGACCTTTTTCTTATCATAGTAGAGGATCTGAACATGGAGGACAGGGTAGCTCGGCAACAGTGGTAGGCCCTGCTAGACTTCCTTCCCGACATTGTTTGAGGATTCATATTGGTGATTGTGGGTATTTTATGGGTGGTTGTTGTGTAAGTGGTGAGCAGGGAAATTTTATGAGAGTTTGTCCTATGAGGAGAGATAGAGGAGATGCAGAAAGAGTTACATATCACACATAGTTAGTAATACATAGTAGTTGTGAGTGGCAGTTACAGACAGGGTAAATGAGATGCTTCTACTCCAGCATCTAGTCGAGGCAAAGGAGCTTCTGGTACTCAAACTCAAGGACACACTCGAGCTTTTGCGATGTCCAGACATGAGGTAGTGGACTCTCCTGAAGTGATTACAGGTGAGTTACATTTATTTGGTGTTTCTACTTACATATTGACAGATCCTGGTTCTACACATTCATTTATTACCCCAAGAATAATACATGTAATAAAAGTGAAACCTAAGAAATTGACCTAGAGCCTAAGAGTCCATACTCGTTTAGGCAAAATGATGTGGGTACATACGATATACAAAAATTGTATAGTATAGATACAAAACACAGAATTTACAGTTGATTTGATATTATTAGAATTGACAGAGTTTGACATGATATTAGGTATGGATTGGTTAGCTTGTCATCGAGCTAAAGTAGATTTTTATACGAAAGAAGTAATAATTGAAGCTAAAGAACATAATAAAGTAATATTTTGAAAAAATAGGAATATTATGCCTAGTTGTCTAATTTCAATTATTCAAGCTTTTAAGTTAATCTGGAAAGGATGTGAAGCTTACTTGGCTCATATAGTTGATAGAACAACAACGAATGAAATTTTTAAAGGAATACCAATAGTAGATTAGTTTCATGACATATTTCTAGAGGACCTCTCAGGATTACCTCCTGATAGAGAGACAGAGTTTACTATTAAGTTCATTCCTGGTACGGTACCCATATCCATACAACAGTACAGAATGGCACTATCTAAATTATAGGAATTAAAGAAATAGTTACAAGAATTACTTATTAAGGAATTCATTCGACCTAGTGTTTGACCTTGGGGAGCACCTGCATTATTTGTTAAAACATAGGATAGAACACTACGATTGTGTATATATTACAGAAAATTGAACCAAGTCATAGTGAAAAACAAACATTCCTTACATCGTATAGATCATCTACTTGACCAATTGTAAGGTGCCACAATGTTTTCAAAGATTGACCTAAGATTCGGGTATCATTAATTAAAGATAAAATAGGACGATATTCCTAGGACTCTTTTTCGAACTCCGTATGGTAATTACGAGTTTTTAATTATGCCATTTGGTTTAACTAATGCTCCAGCAACATTTATGGCACTGGCAAACAATATATTCCAGTCCTTTCTTAATCAGTTTGTGATTGTCTTTATAGATGATATATTGATTTATTGGATTAATATCGAAGAACACAATGAACATTTGCAAACAATATTGCAAATACTATGAGTATAGAAAATGTATGTAAAACTAAGCAAGTGAGGTTTTGTTGGATCACGTAGTTTTCTTGGGACACTTGATATTCCGACAAGGAATATCAGTAGATCCAAAGAAGATTAATGCAGTATTAAATTGGGAACCTTTTAAGACAATTACAAGTGTGTAGTTTCCTGGGTATGGTAGGATACTATCGTAGATTTGTAGAGGGGTTCTTGATTATAGCTACACTGATGACACAACTACTCAGGAAGAACATTTCTATCCAGTGGAATGATTTAGAGCTGAAACAACTACTCAGGAAGAACATTTCTATCCAGTGGAATGATTATAGCTACACTGCTGACAAAACTACTCAGGAAGAACATTTCTACTCAGGAAGAACAATGTCAATAAAGTTTTGATGAACTGAAACATCGATTAGCCACAGCTTCTGTCCTTAAGATTTCTTTGAGTACAGTAGGATTTGTTATTTACAGTGATGCTTCATATCAAGGACTTAGATGCATATTGATTCAAAATAGAAAAGTGGTAGCATACGCCTCTAGACAACTCTGATCATATGAAAGTAGTTATCCAATAAATGATTTAGAGCTTGCAGAAGTAGTGTTTGCTCTAAAGATCTAGAGACATTATTTATATGGCGAGACATTTCAAATTTTTACTAATCATAAAAGTATGAAATATTTGATGATATAGAAAGAACTTAATATGTGACAAAGAAGATGGTTAGATTTATTGAAAGACTGATTGCACGATTGAATACCATCCCAAAAAAGCAAATGTAATTGCTGATGCACTCAGTAGGAAGTTAAGTGTTGCTATATCTAGTTTAAAATTAAGACGTATGATCAATTTGATAGCTTTACAAAGTTTGTATACAAATTTAGAAATAATTGAATGGGGAGTGTTAGTAGTAACATCACAAGTACGACCAATATTGTTAAAAGAGATACAAGCAGCACAAAAATAAGATAAAGAGTGAATAAGGATAATTGAATAGATTGATCAGGGTATTGAGACCCCATTTCAATTGATTGATGAGTTGTTGATGATTGGATATAGAGTATGTGTACCAGATGTTGAGAGGATTAGACAGGAAATACTGGATGAAGCACATAATGCTCCACATGTTATGCATCTAGGAATGAAAAAAATGCACAATACTCTGAAACAACATTACTGGTGGCCGAATATGTAAAAGAAAGTAGCTAAATTTGTCTCTAGATGTCTGGTATGTCAACAGGTAAAGGCTGAACATTAAACACCAATAAGAAAACTTCAGCCATTATCAATACCAGTTTGGAAGTGGGAACGAATCAATATGGATTTTGTGATAGGATTACCACGTACACAGTCGGGTAAAGACACAGTTTGGGGGATTGCAGATAGACTGAATAAAACTGCACATTTCTTACCATTAAAATCAAAATCTCTTTAGAACAGTTGGCAGAGTTGTATATACGAGAGATAGTCAGATTACATGGTATTCCTATTTCCATTATCAGATAGAGATCCCAGGTTTACTTCTAGATTTTTCCAAACGTTACAGAGTGCGATAAGTACGAAATTGAATTTTAGTAGTGCTTTTCATCCTTAGACTGATGGACAGACAGAGAGGACTATACAAACACTAGAGGAGATATTAAGATCTTGTGTTCTGGAGTTTTAGGTTTCTGGGATCAGTACATACCGTTGATGGAATTAGCTTACAACAATCAATATTATAGTAGCATTGGTATGACACCGTATGAAGCTCTATATGAATGAAACTGTAGAACTCCGATATACTGGGACAGAGAAGGGGAAAAAATATTTGAAGGACCTAAACTTGTTCAGAAAATAGTTAAAAAAGTTAAGCTGATAAAAAAGAACTTGAAAGCTACCCAGGATAGACAGAAGAGTTGTTATGATCAGCATAGAAGAGAAATTGAATATGAAGTTTGAGACAAGATATTTTTGAAAGTTTTGCCTTGGAAAGGAGTAATGAGATTCAGGAATAAAGGAAATTTGAGTCCCAAATATGTTGGACCATATGACATTATAGACTGAATTGGTCCTTCAACCTACAGACTTGCTCTGGCTACAGAATTAGAACAGATTCACGATGTTTTCTATGTGAGTGTGCTGAGGAGATATAGATCAGATCCTACCTATGTTATACCTGTATCAGAAGTACGGATTTCAGGAAACTTAACTTATACTGAAGAACCTGTATAGATAGTGGATCAGAGAACAAAACAACTAAGAACCAAAAGGATTCCAATGGTTAAAATTCTTTGGAAACATCATAATGTGGAAGAAGCAACGTGGGAGACTGGGGATAAGATGAGATACAATTATCCACCTCTATTCATAGGTACATTTTATATATTAAGTACTTGCTTTTGCATGTAGAAAAATAAAGAGAATAAAAGAATAGAGAGAAATAGTAATAATAGAGAACAGAAGTGAATTTCAAGGATAAAATTATATAAGGAGGAGATTTATAACATTCTCATTCTAAAACCTTATTGTTAAGTAAACTAAGATATGATTATGATAATTAATGAAAATAATAAAGAAAAGAGGTAAAATATAAGTTGAATAGACATATTATGAATAATTTAATAGTTATATGAATTAAGGATTCGATAAAATGAAGTTTGGACGTGAAATCGACAAGAAAATAGCTGAATAACAACCAGGGTGTGTTTATAGCACATAGGGCATGCTGAGGTGTGCTGGCTTGAAATCAACAAGATCATGGTCAAAAATCAGCATGAATGTGCTAATAATGAAGGGCACAATCATTCTGAGGTTGGCACAGAGCATGTTGAGGTGTTGAGTGTCCTGAAACACTAAAAAATTGAGCAAAACGTGTCAAAATGAAAATGGCACAGGGCGTGCTGAGCATGGAACAGTCGTGCTGAGTCTTTTGAGAATATATAAACTTTATTTCGAGCCTTAAACAGTCACAGAAGTAAGAAAAAGCTAAAATGAAAGCGAGAGAGGCTCAGGGAAGAGAGAAAAAGAAAAAAGGATCCAGAAAATAGGTATTATATATCGAATTAATCGTAGAATCGAGTAGAGAATTATCTGGTGTAGTTAGAACGTAAGAATTTGGATATAATAGCAAGTATTTATGAACTTTCCATATATACGACTTTGGGAAAAGTTAGTTTTAAGTAAGAATACTTAAGAATAGTTATCGATTAATGCTATAGGGGGTTAATAGGATTGAATAGGAGCACGTATATGTATATATATTGTGAATTGAATTTTATAGCAAGATTCGTATATTTTATTATAGGATGATAGAGCAGGAGAGCTAGATAGGACACAAGTACCCACCGGTTTGAGTATGTTAGCTGACAGGTGAGTAGTCTAACTCACCATTTAGCTAAATTAAAATATGGTTAGAACTTATTATGCAATGCAAATATGATAGAATTGTGAATGATTGTGAATTTATGAATATGAATATGAAATGATTATATGTGCGTGTGAATGAGATTGATACAAAATGATGACATGTGTGAAAGGAAATTGTATATACAATTGAAATGAAATAGGTACATACCAAAAGGAAATGTAAACAGGTAAGTTATGATATGTTATAGTTATAAAGGTATATAATTGAATAATAAATAGGCAATATATTTTACAATTATACAGGTATATGATATTGTGACATCCTGGAATTTATATCGTGGAAATAATGATTGAAAATAAGATTTTTTGTATTGAAATGATGAAAAATAGATGATTAAACTTAGGTATATGAAGGTTGATTGAAGGTTGATATAAGGGGTATATGAAATAACCAAGGAAAAAGGAGAAATGCTAAAAATCAGAGAAGTACACGTTGTGGCAACCAACTACGTGTAGTGGCCACAACCAAGCGTACTTTGATGTCCACCACGCGTTCTTCACTGATTCTGGAAAAAATATAAGTTGCTCGATTCAATCGATATTCAAGAACCCTCATATGTTCTGAAAAAAAATACATTAGAGGAGAGTTGAGAAATAAGCAAAGACTTTGTTCTCGAGTAAAGGAAGTCATTGAACAAGAAATAATATCAATTCTTGCAATAAATCAATACCAAATCAACAAGGTAAGTGTTGACATTTTTTATTTTGTTCGTATTGGGAGGCAAGTGTTTTATGCTTATGTGTAAGTGTTCTTACGTTTACTAAATTTAATCGTAAGATTATTTCTTAAGTGAGAATGTAGATTTTGTAGGCTTATGTATATGTAAATATATTTGGCCTATAATGTTATGAATTGAGGATTGCTAGATTTAGATGAATCAAGTTAAAAATGAGATGAATTGGTTGATTTAGAGTTGATTTCATCTATTCTAATAAGTGGAACATGATTTTATGATTTTGACTCAAAGTGAAAGAATGATATAAAGCTTGAATTGAATTACTGTCTGGTGGATTCATTGATATGAATGATGTTATGTTTTTGACTATATGTCATGTTGACATAGGATTGATATGTATATATCTTAGTTGGCATATGGATGATGTATAGTTGATTGTTGAAAACATATATTGTTTTACATTAATAAATGTTGACATGGAGTTGATATTGATATGTTGTTGATTGTTATACCTGTGTGGTAAGTTTTCATGATAGTTTATACCTGTGTGGCATTTTATATGCTCTGTGTGAGTTATGCCTTATACTTTATGAGACGTAATGATTCGAATGTCATTCATACATTCACATATTGCATAAGCATTTGTATGACACAATGCCTATGTGGCTATGATTCCATTGTGGATTTCCTGTGTTGATAAGGAGTTGTTGTGTGCTGTCCTAGACGTGCTGTGTGCTGTCCGAATTTATAAGCTGTGTGCCTAACCTCTCCTGTGTGGTACAGAGATATCCTATGCTATGTGGAACAAAGGACAAAAACCCAGGGTCATCCTGTGTGGATTTGCATTAGTGTTGTCATATATTACATTACATTCGTATATGTATTATGTTATGATTTGGATTCTGTGTGAATCTGATCTATCTGAATATGATCGTTATGATTTGTGACGCCAAATTCCGTAAGACTCATTTTGAATAAACCTTGAAAATTTGTGATATATATATTTTTAAAATAGTTAAGTTATGCAAGAGAGAGAAAACATATACACGGTTTTCAAACACATCAATACAAGTCATACATCAACGATAAATTGAAATGTAGAAGCAATGGAAATGTTTTACAAACAGTGTTTGCAAATCTCATATGCACTATAGTGGTGTAAACACACAACATAAACATAACTCAAAACTAGGAGCTCGACCTTTAGTACTGCACCTCTAGCCTTGCCGATCACGTAGTCTAGCCCCTGGTACCTATCAGTCTGCACATATTCAATAAAACATGGGTGAGTATTTAAAAATAGTCAGTAAGCGACCCTTTAGTGTTATTATGCTGGGGTGCAGGGGAACCTTCAGTCAACACAGTTTACGTCTAGAGTACTAAGCAGTGTTCGCACCTAAGTCCCCTAATGGCTCACCATAGCCATTCCATAACATTTTTTTAGGTGTTTTATGTGTTAAGGAATCATACTAAACGATTATCTCACTTCAGATAACCATTAGCACATCATTCGGGTTAAAACTAGATTTTATGCAAAAAATAACGTATGTTTATGCCTAGGTAACGTATGTTATTCTTCAATAATTTCCAGGGTATGAATAATGTATGTTTAAATCAAATTAACATAGATTTAGCTAGGTAACGTACATTATTAGTCACAATAACGTACGTTAATGGAGCTCAGAACCATTCTGCCCATTTTTCCGAGTTGTATATCATACATACACATTTTCTACTTTACTTAATATATCAAACAATATTCAAACACTTGTGTAACTCACCTATACACTCAAATAACCATAAATATTCATTAAAAACATGATTAACACTCTTAATCAAGATCAAATCAACCAAATTAAAATCAACTCACACATGGTTTATCCTTTCCTTAGTTCATACTTATAACCATAACTCTCCATAATACTTATGCTCACTTACATACACCATACCTCAAATACTACCAACACCATTTACACACATACTTCAAGCCATTTAGTTCATGATCATATTCACAGTAATCACAACACACTTAAGCCATAACATTTTACATTCAACAACTATAACACATATCACTTTCTTTTAAGATCATACACCTCACATTGCCATCAATCTCAACAAATCAATACACGCACATACACTTTTCACCACTCCTAGGCATATGTCTTAACCATCATTATTAGCATAAATTTTCAATCTTTATATAACCTCACATAAACACACAAGTTCATACTCCATCTTATTCAAAAAGCAAAACATCACCCAAACATCATTCCAAAGTAAATTCACATCAAATCGCACTACGTATACCATTTCACATAAATCCTACAACACATTCTCATTCCATCAAGCTCATACAATGGCACATATCATTCAATCATGAACCAACGGGTCACGATTCACAACAATGCATAACTATACAAAACGGTACACATTCCACATAACTCAATCAAAAGCACATTCATTTTCCACGAATTCAATAACATGTATGCATAATTAATGCAAAATGCAATGCTAATGCATTGTCCACACATATGTACCCCAGGGTCTAAAACATCGGGTCAAGCTCGACATCAAATCATCGAGCTCTCTCTCAGCATCAAATCATTGGGTCTGGCCTAAGGGTATGAGTATGAAAGTTGTTATGGTATGGTATAAGTGTTGCTTGATGATTATGGCGATATATGTTTGCCTTGCATGTGAACAGGGCCTAAGGGCACATTGTGAATTGACGATGTAACGATGTGTGTGTGAGCATCCATTGCATGTTATGATTTTTCCTTATTGACTTATGATGAACTCTTCGTGAGTTACAAAGTATATTTTGATGATACCGAGTTTGGCTATATTAAGCATGTTGGCTCGTGTTATGATACGAATGAATTTGTGAAACATTCAAATGCATGTGATTATGGAGATTTGAGATGAAATGCATGGATTTGCATTCACACATATTACACATGCATTGACAAAAGGAGCTTAAAGCTTACATGTGATAAAATGGGGGATTAGCTCAGATGTTGAGAACACAAGAGCTTGACTCTTAGTGTTATGTTTATGCCGAGCGAGAGCTCGATGCCGGGCAAGGCATGATGGATTACGATAATGGGGGATTAGCCCGATTGTGAGAAAAATGGGGGATTAGCCCAGATGTGACTTAATTCTGGCCAAGTACCGATGATTTGATACTGAGCAAGAGCTCGATGACTTGGTGTCGGGCAAGACCCAATGATTTTACACCCCGGGGTATACATATGTGTGGACAATGCATTAGCATTGCACGAGCATTCATTATGCATACATATTATTGAGTGGCATGGAATTTGAATGCGTATGAGCTTGGCTATGACATAAGCATAATTTGCGATTTGATGATTTGGACTCTTGTATGAGTTATGAATGAAATATATGGATGGAAATAATCGTATATGGTTATATGTGAAATGAATGAGTTGTATGCTCAATTAGATTGATGTTGCATGTGAGGGTTGATGATTAAATGATATTTGCTTGGTAGTGAGATGTGAAAACCTTTATGGTTTGATCTTGTTATGGTACATTAAGGATTTGTCTATGATATGAGTTATGTGAATTGTATGCGAATGTATTGTGTTGGATGGGAATGTGTTGTTGTTGTTGATTTGTAATAAGAGCATGTTTGTGTTTGTTTTGAAGATTGCTCGTGAATCACTAAAATGATAAATGAAAGGAAATGTTAAATGCATGTTGATTATGTGTTAGATTATGTGGAATTGGGTTGTCGATGCAAAAAAATTAAGGGAGAATTAAAGAGATATAGAATGGTTGAATTTAAGGGTAAAAGAGGGGGATGCTTAAAAGTGTGAATGATCTTATGTGTGTATGATTGAATTGTGGCCTAATGACTTAATGTTGATGATAAAAATGTTCAAAATGATTAATAATGGTACTAGTGTGTATAATATGATTGAAGAAGTGTTTAAGGAGATGGTTTGATAGGCTAAGTGAATGGTATAGTGTGTATGCATGATATACAATTCGGAAATGGACAATATGCTGCTCAGTGGAAAATAACGTATGTTTAGTAGGCATAAACATACGTTATTTTCAAGTTAAACATACGTTAATCTAGGGTTGGCATACATTATTCTTCACCTTTTTCCTGTTGATGAATAACGTATGTTAATGCGTCATAAACATACGTTAATTTAATGCAGAAACCCTATTTTGGCCTAAATAACATCCTAATGATTATCTAAAGTATCCTAATGGTTTAGGATGAATTTCTTAGTGAATAAACACTTGAAAGGGAATGTATAAACACATGTATGATTTGTGACATGGCTTTAGGGCGCCGTTAGGGAGGATAGGCCGGGATAGCTGATGACTCCCCTGCACCCCAGCATGTACTGACACCGAGGGACAACCTTATTGAGTATTAAAAATACTCACCCGTGTTTTGCTCGATTTTGTCCAGAGTGACAGGTATCAGGGACGGGACTACGTGATCTGCGAGGCTAGCAGTGCGATACTAAAGGTCGGGCTCCAGTTGTCAGAGTTGTTGTGAATGCTTTTCTATGCATGCATACAGTAGCATGGATGGATTTTATATACATATCATTCTAAGTGTATTTCCACAGCTTCCGCATTTCAAACTATTTTCAATATACAATTTGTATTTATATTTCGGGAAAAATAATTTTTCATGTTATCTCTTTTACAAATTATGTTTTAAAAAAAATAGGTGCGAAAATCGATTTTATTCGAAAATGAACCTTTCAAAAATTGGCGTCACACACAGATTTGAGTTTGAATGTTTTCAAACTATTTTTCTTTTGGTTGTGTTTTGATTTTGAAAATGAACAGGTTGGGCTGAGGTTTTGTATAAATAGCGCGTATATATTTTCTCTTTCCTCATTTTTAAGATCTAATTTCAATATCTTTTCTTTATTTATATTGTTTATTAGGAAAATAGATTTTTAAATTTGAGTTTCACATTTAGTAGTATTAGAGCAGGGATTAAATTCTCTACAGACTGTACCAATGATTTTTAATTTCTATGTGATTTGAAAATCTAAAATGATTTTGAAATTGTGATTTTTATAACAGATGGAGCTATAGACGACGTATCGTCCGATCACACTGTAGAGTCCAGAGATTTAGTTGAGGGACAGGGTTCAGTGCCAGTACCTCCAGAGCAGCCTACGAAACAGCTTGTAGTACATACTGCTATGCCTATGCCTCCGTATAATCCTACATATGCTCCGTTCTAGGAGATGATGAGGGATCAGAGTAGAGGTTCAGCAAGTCAGTCAAACCTGAACATCGATAAGAACTTTGCGGAGGTAAAAAAACAGGGAGCAAAGACATTTTATGGTACTATAGATCCAACTGAGGCTGATGACTGGTTGAGGTATACAAAGAGGATTTTAACGTGTGTGAGGTGTCCGCCAGAATAAAAACTGAGGTATACTACTTCTCTTCTAGAAAAAACAGTTTAGAATTGGTGGGAATCAATTCCACATAGTCAGAGAGATCCCCCAGTGTTGACTTGGGATTATTTTTTGAGGAGATTTGCTGATAAATACACTCCTCCACATTATCAGATAAAGAAGAAGATTGAATTTCTAGAGTTGAAACAGAGAGAGATGACTGTTATTGAGTATGAGGTAGAGTTTACCAGATTGTCTCATTATGCTCCACAAGATGTTGATACAGATAGGAAGAGGAGAGATTGATTTGAGTATGGTCTGAAGTATGCCATTCGCGATAAGATTGCGATGAAACCTTTGACATATGAGATGTTACTTGAGACAGCTATCAGGGCTTAGGAGTTAGAGGTAGAGGGTGATAAATCTAAAAGAAAGCCACACAGAGTCTCAGGTAATTCTAGTTCTCAGCAACAGAAGAAAAAGAAGAATTATTTTAGGCCACCCAGTGAGATAGGTGATAGTGGTAGTAGACAGTCTACCAGAAGAGCTAGAGGTGGTAGAGGTTATTCTACCATGCCTCATATTCCTCAGGGTTGAGGTACAGGTACAGTTACTGATAGAGATGATCGACGTTGTTATACATGTCGTCAGTTGGGAAATTTTGCCAGAGACTGTGCACAGAGACAGAGCCTCAGGGAGGAGGTGTGTCTACACATAGTGGTGTTGGTGATGCCAGGACTACAACATCGACCGATACTGGCGAAGGTTGAGGAGGATGGCGTTCTGGTTCTACTTCTAAAGGATGATCAGCTGCCAGAGGTGGAGCAATTGGTACAAGTAAATGAGGTGGATCTAGTGGAGAAGCAAACCATCAGGGTCAGCACCACAGGCCTGAGTTTATATTATGACTAGAGTTGAGGCTATAGACGATCTAGATGTGATTACTGATACTATTTCAATCCTTTTATATACTACCTTGGTATTGATTGATCTAGGTTCTACGTGCTCTTTCATGAGTGAGTCCATAGTGATCATATTTGTGGTAGTATAGAGCGTCTGGGTTATACTATTTCTGTATTGATTCCTGTTGGTGGTACTGTATTAGTAAGACATATCTTGCGGCATTGTGAGTTACATATTAGAGAGTCAACTTATTTTGTCGATCTGATTATTTTGAGGATGACAGAGTTTGGGTTTATTCTAGGAATGGATTGGTTATCTAGGAATTGGGCTATGATCGACTACTATTCGAAGGAAGTTGTGATTTAAGTTGAGGTGAGAGACGAGTATTATTAGTAGGCGAGAGGAAGATTATTCCTTTCTGCCTGATTTCAGCAGTTATTGCTGCGAGGTTGATTAGAGAGGGTTGTGTTGCCTATCTTGCTTCAGTGATTGATTTGAATCAACCTAAGTTAGTGGTGCGAGATGTGGAGATTGTATGTGAGTATCCTGAGGTATTTCTTGACGAGTTACCAGCATTGGCACCACAACAAGAGGCTAATTTCAAGATTGTGACTGTTCTCGGAGCAGCTCCAATATCTATTACACCTTACAAGATGGCAGCTGTTGAATTACAGGAGTTGAAATGATAGCTAGAGGAGTTATTAGAAAAAGGTTTCATGCGACTTAGTGTATCACCCTGGGGAGCACCATTTTTGTTTGTGCGAAAGAAAGACGGTAGTATGCGATTGTATATCGACTATCGTTAGTTGAACAAGATGACAATGAAGAACAAGTATCTGTTGCCACGGATAGATGATTTGATTGATCAGCTGCGAGGAGCTACTGCGTTTTCTAAAATTGACTTGAGGTCAGGATATTGGCAGCTGAGATTTGAGAATAGTTCGATTGAGAAGACAACATTCAGGATTTGATATAGGCATTTTTAGTTCATTATGATGCCATTCGGGGTGATGAATGCACCAGATGTGTTTATAGCACTGATGAATAAGGTATTTCAGCCTTATTTAGATCAGTTTGTGGTTGTGTGTATCGATGATGGTGTATTCAAGAGATAAAGACGAGTATCAGAGACACCTTCATATTGTGTTAGATTTACTGAAAGAAAAAGAGTTGTATGCTAAATCTGGCAAATGCGAGTTCTGGATGTCTGAGGTTATCTTTCTAGAACACGTGATATTAGTAGAGGGAGTGAAACCTGATCCTAGTAAGATAAAAGTAGTTCAGGAGTGGGAACATAAAAATGTATCTAATGTACGAAGTTTTTTGGGTTTAGCAGGTTATTATCATCGATTTATTGAGGATTTTTTGAGGATAGCTAGACCTATGACATCTTTATTGAGAAAGAATACTCCGTTCATCTGGAATGATAAGTGTGAAGAAAGTTTTCGCGAGTTAAAGAAGAGGTTAGTTGAAGCTCCAATTCTGATATTACCTTCTCAGTGTGGTGGATTTGTTCTGTATATAGATGCATCTAGAGATGGGTTAGGTGGAGTATTGATGCAGCATGGAAAAGTTATTGCATATATTTTAACAGTTGAGACCGCACGAGCCTAACTACCCAACACACGATCTATAGTTAGCTGCGATCATTCATGCTCTGAAGGTTTGGTGTCATTACTTATATGAGGAGACTTTACATATATTCACTAATCAAAAGAGTTTCAAGTATCTTACGACACAGCGAGATCTGAACCTTCAACAGAGGCATTAGATAGAGTTGTTAAAAGATTACGACTGCACGATTGAGTATCATCCTAGAAAGGCAAATGTAGTTGGTGATGCCTTGAGCAGGAAAGAAAAAGGAGATGATGATTCAGTTACATATAGAGCGCAGTCTCTATTTTCCTTACGAGAGTTACGAGTGTAGTTGGATTTGATTAAGGATTAGATGTTAGCCAATATTAGAGTTTGACCTCAGATGCGAGAGTTGATTGCAGAGCATTAGAAAGAAGATGCTTATCTGATGCAAGTTAAGAAGAAGGTTGAGCGAGGAAAGGTATCTACTTTACACCAACTTGATGATGATGGTGTATTCTATTATCGGGATAGACTGTGTGTTCCTAATATTCCAGAGGTGAAGAATGAATTAATGATTGAGGCACATGTTTCACCTCTATCAGTTTATCCTGACAGTACTAAGATGTACTGGGATATGAGAGAGTTGTACTGGTGGGTACATATAAAGAGGGATATAGTTAAATTTGTTGCGAGATGTTTACCTTGTCAGCATATTAAGGCAGAACATCAAGCACCAACCAGGAAACTGTGAACACTTGATATTTTGGAGTGGAAGTGGGAGAAAATCACCTTGGATTTATTATCAATTTACCGAGGAAGTTTTGATGTCACGACGCTATCTGGGTTATTGTTGACAAACTGACGAAATCGGCTCATTTCATAGCTATCCAACCGGAAGATACATGGGATAGGTTAGCTGGATTAAAAGTTGTCAAGATTGTCAAGTTACATGGTGTTCCTCCTTCGATTGTGTCTGATCGTGATCCCAGGTTTACATTGCAATTCTGTCAGAGTTTTTAAGACGCGATGGGTACTCGTTTGAGTTTTAGCACGACTTTCCATCCGTAGACTAATGGTCAGTCAAAGAGGATGATTCGGACAGTTGAGGACATGTTACGAGCTTGTATTTTGGAGTTTGGAGGTAATTGGGACGATTATTTATGTTTGGTTGAGTTTGCATATAATAATAGCTATCATTTTAGTATCAGGATGACACCTTACTAGGCTTTATACGAGAGAAGGTCCAAGAGTCCAGTTTACTGGGATGTTGAGGGTTTGTGATAGATTGAGGGATTAGAGTTAGTTCAGCAAACCCTGGATAAAGTGAATGTTGTGAAAAGATGTATGCAAGCAACTCAGGATTGTCAAAAGAGCTATTACAACCGACATCATTGAGAGAGAGTATGTTGTCGGTGATACAGTTTTCTTAAGAGTTTCACCCTGGAGAGGTGTTATTCGATTTGGGAAGCATGGAAAGTTGAGTCCTAGGTATATCGGACGTACGAGATTATCAAGAGAGTGGGACCACTGGTGTATAGACTGAGCTTACCAGCAGAGTTGTACCGATTACATGATGTATTTCATGTTTCTATGTTGAGACGGTACCGATCTGATCCTAGTCATGTGTTGAACGCTCCAGAGTTAGAGATATCTGAGGAGCTGACTTATGAGGAGTGACCTATTGAGATATTAGACCGATAGGTGAAGCGATTACAGAATCGCAAGATTCCAACGGTTTTGGTGAAGTGGAGTTTTCATTCACCAAAAAAAGCTACTTGGGAGGTTGAGTCGGATATGAGACGACAGTATCCATATATGTTTCCATACTCTACATCAGAGCATTGTGGTATGTTTTAATTCTGGATATGATTCCAATATTGAATGTTAAGAACATTTTCTTTGATTGATGGCTTGATTGGTTTTACTTCATATTTGATTTGGTTTAAATTTTAGGCACGAAATTTTCTAAGAGGGGGAGAATTGTGACATCCTCGAATTTATATTATGGAAATAATGATTGAAAATAAGATTTTTCGTATTGAAATGATGAAAAATAAATGATTAAACTTACGTATATAAAGGTTGATTGAAGGTTGATATAAGGGGTATGTTAAATAACAAAGAAAAAGGAGAAATGTTGAATATCAGAGAAGTACTTGTTGTGGCAGCCAAGTACGCACAGTGGCCACGACCAAGTGTACTTTGTTGTCCACCATGTGTTCTTCACTAATTTCTGGAAAAAAATATAAGTTGCTCGATTCAACCGACATTCAAGAACCCTCATATGATCTGCAGAAAAATACATCAGAGGAGAGCTGAGAAATAAGCAAAGACTTTGTTATTGAGTGAAGGAAGTCATTTAACATGAAAGAATATCAATTATTACAAGAAA
>CANYCX010997419.1:0-14170 GCA_948193385.1 Breynia disticha f. nivosa | reverse complement strand
TTGAGTTTTGCATTGAAATGCATTAGAGGCCTTACATTCACAATCATGAAGTCGAATTTAATGTGATCGCATGATTGGATGTCATGTTTTAGAACTTGATTATGAGCTTATTATGTTTGTACAATATGGCATGAATGTATGTGTATGTGAGTGTTTTTATGTTCTTATGTGATTTATGAGTGAATGTGATTCTATATGGTTAAATAGATACAAGTTGAATTGCATATAATTTGATGTGCAAATGATGATATATCTTGGCTAAGAATGTGAATGAGGTTGCAAATTGATGTTGTGATGTGTTTGGTATTGTGTATGGTTGGTTTTGTGAGTTTTTACGCAGGAAAACAGAGATCCACACGGGTGGCAACTAAGTACGCGCAGTCGCTGTGACCACACGTAGTTCAGCTACGACCACATGTTTATATGTACCTGAACTACGCGTGGTGGCAGCGACAATGCGTAGTTGGCCACCACTACGCGTAGTTCGGACTGATCACGCGTGGATCGCTGATTTCTGAATTTTGAAGAATGCTTCCTTATAAACATTGTTTTGATTTTGTTCCTGTTTTAGTGTCCGGCGACAGTATGGTTGTCTAATGATGTAAAATTGTCTATGATGTTGTGTTTACTGTGAAATGAACATATATCATTAAATGAAATGAGGTGTGTTGTCCATTTGGTAAGTGCTGTTTGCTGAGTCTCTCGACATTGCGTTTTATGCCTGCCGCGTGGGCAGGGACTTGAGGGGGATTCACTTTTGGTACGAGAAGGGTAGATATTGCTTGATTCTGACTCCGACTTCAGAGATCGAAGAACCAAGGTGGGCTGTGCACAGAGATTTGTTATGTTTTGTGATAGTGCATATTTTCTTTTGTTATGGTTATAATTGAAATGGAGTTGAAGTGATTCCTTTTCTTTCATAACCCCAAACATTTTGTACCTTAGTTGGAATTTGAAGACCATCCTTCTCAAACATTGTAGAAATACATTTCTATTAGTGAATGTATTTATATTTCCTTTTAAATTTATGTTCATTGCTTATTATTTTGAAACAATATGACGTCCAAATCCAATTATCATCTTGGAAGAAATAATATAAATACCTAAGATGTTAGTTGAATTTGGGTGTCACATTTAGTGGTATTAGAGCCTAGGTTGTTAAAAACCTCGGTTCCTGATGTCATGGGTCTTAAAACCTATATTATATGGATTTCTTAAACGAGTTTTCATAGCATGCATGCAAGATTTTGGATTGTGCATTGTCTTTCCATATTTCTAATTGGGAGTCTTTTCCTCATTTTTATGATTTAGAATGGAGGAGGGACAAGGAGATAATGCATAGGTAGCTGCTGGTTCTTTTGAGTCGGTACAGGGGAATGCTAATGTTCTCAATGCAAGTGAACAAACACCTACCAACCCTCAGGCGTAAGCTCAGCCTCAAGCTATCCAACAACTTCTAGACCTGATAGGGGCAACCAGGAGGGAATAACTACCTCGACGTCACAGGTTGGAGATTAATAGAAATTATAAGCAGATACTGAAGTTGAGAGGAAAGCCTTTCTCAGGAACTACAGATCCCTCTGTTGCTGAGGACTGGCTGAGGTACACGAGGAGAGTTCTCTGGAGGATGAATTGCACTTCTGTGCAAAAAGTTCAGTATGCTACCTTGTTTGAAGGGGAAGCAGTTAATTGGTGGGATATAGTACCTGAAAGCACAAATGAACCACTCACCATGACCTGGGAGGAATTCTAGAGGATCTTTGCTAAGAAGTACACTCCACCAATGTATAGGAGGGAGAAAAAGGCAGAGTTCCTGAAGTTGGAGGAGGGAGACCTCTCAGTGGAGAACTATGAGGTGAAATTCACCCGACTCTCCCGATACGAGCTAGAGGAGGTGGCGACGGACGAATCGAAGAGAGCTCGCTTTGAGATGTGGTTGAAGCGAGAGATTCGGCTATTGTTGGCAATACAACCTGCCAGCTATTCAGCTCTGCTTGCTAATGCTCTACGAGTAGAGAAAACTTTGGGGGAGGAGAAGCCTCCAGAGGCCAAGAAAGCCAAACAGGAGGGAAGTTCAGGAGGGGCGAAGAGCTTCAGTTCATAGGGGTCCAGAGTGACCAAATTAAAGAAATTTGGCGGCAGAGGAACAGGGTCTTTGGGCAGAACATTTACCAAACATGGTGGACAGAGTGTGTCTGAAGGAAGAAAGCGATTAGACATCGTCTGTTTCTATTGCCAGAGGAGAGGGAACATGGCGAAAGATTGTTACCAGAAGCAGAATGATGAAGTAAAGGCACAACGTTCTTAGAGCAGTGTTGGAGATAATATGAGAAGCACTGTTGGAAACAGAGGTAGAGGAGCACAGTCTGGACGAGCTGGTACGCACTCTAGGGGTTTCTAACCTAACCAGCCACCAGTCCCAGCAGCACCTCAGGCCAGGGTTTATGGTATAGCCAGAGCAGACGCAATGGATGACCCAAATGTGATCTCTGGTACTGTTTATATTTTGGGTTTTCCTATTTATATGCTTATAGATTATGGCGCATCATGCTCATTTATTGATTATGACCATGGATTGAAGTTTAATGTGGGGCTAGAGGCTTTAGATTACATAATAGAGGTGTCGATGCCGTCTGGGGAATTAGTGAGGTTGAAAAAGAAGATAAAAGCGTGCCTGATAGTCATAGGTGACCGTGAATTCCAGACAGATTTAGTGGTGATCTGTTTGGAGAATTTTGGGCTGATTTTGGGTATGGATTGGCTTTCGAAACATAGAGCCATGGTTGATTGTTTTTCGAAGGAAGTGTTGATCGAGGTTAATGGGCGTAAGGAAGTACTGTTTGTGGGAGATAGAAGAGTAGTACCTTCCTATCTAATATCTAATGTACATGCCGTGAGTTTGATAAGAGATGGGTGTGAGGCGTACTTGGCTAGTGTGCTGGATACAACGAACACCAGTGTGGGGGTGTCTGAAGTTTCACTGGTACGTGAATATCCGGATGTATTCCCAGAGGATTTGCTCAGATTACCTCTTAGTTGGGAGGTAGAGTTTGAAATTGAAACCATACTTAGAACAGCTCCAATATTGATAGCACTATATCGAATGGCGCCAGCAGAATTGAAAGAATTGAAGAAGCAGTTGGAGGAACTACTTATCAAAGGGTTTATTCGACCCAGTATTTCTCTGTGGAGACTGCCATTTTTATTTGTGTAGAAGAAGGATGGTAGTATGAGGCTGTGTATTAACTACCGTCAGTTGAATCGGGTGACAATAAAGAATAAATATCCATTACCCCGAATAGACGATCATTTAGATCAGCTGAGAGGCGCAAAAATTTTCTCTAAAATCGACCTAAGGTCGGGGTACTATCAACTTAAAGTGGAGGCAAAGTCAGTGCCTAATACAACGTTCAGGACCCGATATGGCCTTTTTGAGTTTACGGTGATGCCATTTGGGTTGACAAACGCCCCAGCTGCATTCATGTCCCTAATGAACAAAATTTTCCAGCCTTATCTGGATACCTTTGAGGTAGTCTTCATTGACGATATCCTCATTTACTCTAGGAGTTGAGGAGAGCATGAGGAGCATTTTCGGATGGTATTACAGAATTGAGGGATAGACAGATGTATGATAAGTTCTCCAAATGCGAATTCTAGCTGGAAGAGGTTGCATTTTTAGGTCTTGGATTTCCAGATATGGATTGTAACCCGATCCCTCAAAGATTAAAGCTATGGAAGACTGGAAAGATCCAAAGAATGTGACTGAAGTACAAAGTTTCCTAGGCTTAGCATGGTATTATCGCCGGTTTATTCAGGATTTTTCAATCCTTACGAGGCCGTTGACCAGTCTGTTGAGGAAGAATGCCAAGTTCGAGTGGGGTGATAAATGCCAGAGCAGTTTTGAGGAGTTTAAGAGGAGGTTGACAGAGGCTCCAGTACTGACTTTACCATTAGAGGATGGAGAGTACATCGTCTGCACTGATGCTTCTGGGATGGGTTTATATGGTGTGTTGATCCAGAATGGTAAAGTATTTGCATATACATCGAGACAGATGAGGCCACACGAGCTAAACTATCCGACACACGATTTGGAACGTATGGCCATTATCCATGTTTTAAAGACTTTGAGGCATTATCTTTACAGAGAAACCTTCAAGATCTTTACTAACCATAAAAGTTTAAAATATGTTACTACAAAACCTGCAAAGAAAATGACTCAATCCAGCAACACACAACCAAAATAACTCTTCCAAACATGATATATAATGCATATATGGTAATACATGCATAATTCTAAAAATACAAACCATATAATACCATATAAATGTCAATATAAGCATAATGTTTGAATAGCTCTCCTTCTATCTGCACTCATAAATGATCAACCCTGATTTGAAAAATATGGAGTGTCTCCTATAAGTATGTGGAGGAGGATACTAGACCTCTATCGATAGATATTATGACTAAGTAACTATTGTAGGGTCTAGCTCGACTGATGGTGGAACTTTAGGAATTTGATCCAGATCATGTGTAGACAAGGTGGCTGGTGGTGATATAGATTGTTGCTAGCACTGATACGAGCGACGTGTTTTGGTAGAAGAAGAACCATATTTATCAAAAGAGCTCTCGATCATGCAAATGAAACAATCTTTAATCCACTTTTGGAGCTCTGTCATATTTCTTAAATCAAGTACACGAACCTCTGAGACTAAGTGAGCTACTCATCTATAATATGCCACTTCCACTGCTCAACCTACTCAAAGTGTTGAGATTAAGGTCTCTAATCATCTACAATCTCCTACTACTGCCTCTCCACAGATTCCAACTGAGATCAACTCTCTAGAAATTGGTGATCAACCTCCTACTCATGTTGTGTTTCTCGTTCAATGTACTGCTGTATGTTGCAGCTGTGGTGGTACATTGTCACCCACTTATCAAGATCAGGGAAGAGACCCTCAAAAGTGGATACTAAAGGTAACGTTTGGTGATCACACCATTACCATCGATCATCTATAAAATTAATCAGGTGAGCCATCGATGAATAATCCTCAGCAATGGATTCTTATACTTACTCCCTTTTGACTGGTTGGGATTATATGCTACTTGGCAAACCAGTAAGCTCCCTTAAAATTACCCAACATCATAATGATACTGATCAAAAGTTATGTGATCTCTAATAGGGTTTTTTTTTATATCCTCAGAACTCCTCATTACCCTATCTAATCTCATAAAAGACCATTTGTGCCCCACTTTTGCCTATCAGAAATGGAAAATCCGCATCAAGGTAACCATAAACTCTAGAAATAGTTCCTTACACAACACTAAATGAGTATCCATTTTGGAGTTTAGGGATAATTCAAGTTTAGGGATAATTCAGCTAATATGCCCTAATACATGACTACGATACAAAAAATATGCTCATAAGTTTTTATATCACAAGATATAAATATATACCTCTTCATTTGGCAATCTAAGACCCTTATAAGTTTTTTATATCACAAAATTATTCTGGCAATGTTGTCCCCAGGTAAGAGACACGTCTGGTAAAATCTAAAACCATATTATTATTGGTTTCTAGGCTATGTAATTTCATATTTTAGGCAGCATAATACAATTAAAAATCAGAGAACACAACATGAAAACAAAAAATCAAATACACTAATAATGAGCAATGAACATGATTAAAGAGCATTTTTATGCCCAAATTTAAACGTTCATTTTTCGAATAAATAGGAAATTGGAAATCATTTTTTTTTAAATTTTTTGTCAAACCAAAAATATAAATAAAGATGAAATTCATGCATTCGTTAAACCACAAGCCAATGTTAGCCAAATACAAACCAAATAAGAATGTACAGAAGCAATGATTTTCGATTTAAAACAATGCATGAACCCTCCACCTATACTATCATGTGTATAGATATACAAAATGAAAAATGTGTAAGTCCAAAATACACTAGGAGCCACGACCTCGGGAAATGTATTGCACTTCTAATATACGCTAAAAACTAGAGTCCTACGGTAACAATCACCTCTCTGTATTTCCACCACAATCAACAAAAAAATGAGTAATTTTAATTACTCAGTAAGCATGTTTTAACACACTTACCAAAATAGTTAATGCATAAGTACGCGTTTATTATTAAGTGTTACATACATTGTGCAGTAGGGCAATCATCCCTATTTAATCTCTATTCAATCTATTCTTTGATTACAATTTAAAACTATTTCATAGGCAGAAACAGTTTGGGAAATGGTTTATCCAAACTGTTTCCAAATCCGTTTGGCCCTTCACAAAATTTTCTAGAAGTGGAACAGTTAGTGGAATGTTTTAAACAAACCGTTTCAAAAATCGTTTGGACATGCACAAAATTCTCTGGAAGTGGAACGGTCTTGGGAACGGTTTACACAAATTGTCTCGAAAACCATTTGGACCTTCCCAAAATTCTCTAGAAGTGGGACGGTCTTGGGAACAGTTTAAACAAACATTTCACAACAACTTAACATAATTTTTAGCTCATTTCACAACAACTTAATGTAAACTGATCCAAAACATAATAACTACATTTAATCACAACCAAACAACATCAAGTTGACACAAGCAATCCATATCCATCATTTCTAACCTAGATCATTTGTCAACCAACTTATATAAGCACACATACAAGGTTCATATTCACATTCATTCAAACTTAATTCATAAGGTTGCAATCCTTATCAATCGCATTCAAAATACCCTTCACACACCCAACTAATAACCCCTTTCAACCACAACAATAACCTATAAAATATCCCTGCAAATTTCCATGCCAATATAAACTTAAAGCTCAATGAATACACATGCCATTCATGAAGTAAGGATGAATGAACAATGCAATGCAAGTTCATTCTCATACAGATGCATGCCCCGGGGTCTTCCTTATTCCTCGGGCCCAGCCTAAAATATCCTCTTCCAAGCTGGCATCGAGCTCCCGCTCAGAATATCATCGGTCCCAAACCAGCAACGAGCTCTCGCCTAAAATATCACCGGTCCCAGACCGATATTGATATCTCTCTCAGAATCAGCATCGGTCCCAGACCCGCATCGAGCTCTCGCTTAGAATCTCGTGGCCACGTGACACACAATAATGCAATGCAACACATGAAACATGTTATTCAATATGGCCACTCAATCTCAAATGCACATCATGTCACATGTATTTCAATTCCACCTTTTCAAGCATCAAGAGCAAAATGTACTCCAAGTTCAAGTTTCATATTAGCTCACTTCACATTCTTACCATCATTATCAATTCACAACAACAATGTAATTTCTCAAGCATAATTTCGACATGATCACCATATTAGTGTAAATTTGGATTATTATCACATCCTTCATCAACAATAGAAAGCACATATCCAAGAACATAAACTCATCACATTTCCATCAAACACACAATTCAAGAAGCCATACAATTCACATTAACATCAAGCAAGTCCATTTAAGGCACATGTCTGCTACCATCTTAACAAATGCACATTTATCATGTATGCTTAACCATATAAACACATTATATACAATGGTAAGTGTAAATTTCACTTACCTCAAAATCTCGCGAAGTTGGCTCTTGGCTTAACTCTGGTCCAAATCTCGCAAATCACCTCCTATCATATCATTATCATAACAACATATAAATAACCTATTTCACATGCCGATTAACTTATTTAACACGTTAATTAGGAAAAACCCCTAATTATTCTCTTAACCCAAAACCTAAAATCCACATTATTGTTTGTATCCCAAATTTACTCTCACCACCTACCCACATTGTCCACATTATACCATAAACCAAGTTCTTACATCAAATCTCTCATTGTTACCAACATTAATCAGAAACACAAAAATCCACATAACACCCATCTCTTAATCCTCTCCCAAATCTCACCAAAGCATGTTAAACTCTAACATTTAACATTTGCACACAAAACCCACATAACCCACTCCAAGAACTCATATATCTTATTTATGTTACAGATTGACCTCACTTGAAACCACTACCAAACCCAAGATTTCAACTAGCCATTTGATTCCTTAGGAAAAGTATGAAGATTAATGGGTGGGGGTTCGATTTTGTTGTTTAGGAATGATCTAAGGTTTAACTTGAAGATGAAAAGGGTAGGTTTTTGGCTGAAAGAGTTCTTAACTAAAGAATTTGTTTTCTCTCTGTCATTTCTTCCTTAATAGTGTCTAATCCAAAATCCTGCCAGTTCAAAATGGTTTGGCGACTGGTCTATACTAACCTTTTGCTTAACCGTTCTGACTCTATGTAGCGCAAAATTCAAAATCTTGTCGTGTCTAGAACCGTTTTGGGAACAGTTTAGTCTACCTATTTCCCAGACCGTTCTTCCTATGCTGTTTGACTATGTTTTGCAAAATTTTGGTTATAATTTTTTGGGGCATTACAACATTACCCCTGAATATCCAGCTTTAAAACTTCGAAGAGCAAGTTAACAAACTTCGAATGCCACAAAAGGATTGAAATAGTATAATATCCTCATCCTAAAAACCTCTAATTAGTGAAATGATTAAATAAATAAATCATAATTAAGGATATGTTATGAAGAATTGAAGTTTGAATGCAAAATTGGTTATAGAACAGAGGAATGGCAAGGTGGATGTGCTGGCAACACGAGTAGCGTGTTACTGGAAAAGTATATGAGCACGATCATGCTAAAAAATGAACGTAAAAATGTGTTTGGGCACTGGCATGGTCGTTCCAATATTAGCACGGGGCATGCTGAGTTGTTGAACATGTTAAAATGTTGGAAATTGAAGTAGGAGGTGGAAAGTTTGTACCCGGCACGAGCTGTAAAGGGCGTGCTGACCATCAACATTATGTATAAGTACATTTCAGGCAGAAAACAAAACAGAAAGGAAAAGAAAGGAAAATAGAGGATATTGGGCAAGAGAGAGAGAAATAGAAATAGGAATATAGCAAAATAATTTGGAGGAAAACAAATATCGACTAAGGAAATACCAAATATTCGATCGAGAAAATAGAGGTAAGAATAATTATGGAGTTCTGAATATTTATTCGTATAATTTTTAGGATTTATATGAATATTTGTTATTTTGATTATGGTATTGATTATAGGAAATTTATGCTGTGAATTTATTGGTTATTTATAGCAGGATCAGAGTTTTGAGGAGCTACAAAAATACGGATATACGAGTGAGTAAACCAGACTTACTTTTAAATACAGTTATAAGTGAATTAGTAGAATTTCTAGTGTGTGGATATTGTTGATATGTTGGAAAAGTAATTTTATAGATTAGATTATAGATTATATGAAAATTCCAGTAAATATTCCATAGAAAACAAAGATGTGATAAATGTGAAATTAAATCATCCAGATAAAATACAGGTTAAGAGATATATCAAAGGAAGTACATGATCTTTCATGACTTCTATTTGAAATACAAAATAATAGATATGTTAAAGGAAGTACATGGCCTTTCATGATTTCACAAAATTCATCGAGATATGATCATATTCTAGTAAATACGATTAACAAATTACATATGCAAGTATACAAATGATAAATGAACATAGGAAAAATACAGTCACATGATAACATAGTCATATGATTACACAGTCATATGATTCACAAGATTCAGGATATACATATAGTGGTGGTGATACATGATAGGAGGTCATGGAAGAAACAGTGGTGGTGTATAGAGACAGATGTATAGATTATTATAAAGACAAATGTATAGATTGTTATGGTGGCAAATGTATAGTTTATTAGAGTAGACAGATGTATAGTTACTAATAGTATAGCACAACACGGTGTAGTATTGGAGATAAAAGTATAACACAGTATAACACACTACAACATAGTATACACAGTACAATTTAACACAACACAGTTCACATGTTCATATGATAATAAGTCAAATGATAATAAGTATAAAATAATATAAAATACAGAGCACAAACATAGAATGCAGAAAAATATACAGATGACAAGATATACGTGTCCTCATGTATATAAATAGAATTGCAGAACTAAAGAAACATATAAGATTAAAAGATGATAAGTAATTATAGATGATTACTCACTTAGCTCACATCTCATCAACTGTGATTGTATATTTTTCTTTAAGAATAGGTACTAGATAATGGTTAAAGAAGATAGTCCAACAAGTGGATTAGCTGTTACTCCTCAGCATTTCCTCTCTCTACAGCCAGACATATTTAAATATACAGAATAGTATAGAATAATGCTTGCATGATATGTGTGGATTAAAATTACATGTTACATGATAAAGGTATACAGTGTAGATGACATATGTTTTCTACTTGATTTCCAAAAAAGTACAATCACATGAGAGTTTTTTAAAGTTTTTGCATTATAAGTTAATAGAAACGTTAAATCACATAATTATATGTTATTTAGTTTAGGGTGTTTCAAATATGAATTACATCTATGCTCTCATACACATGCCAATGCTCCAAAGAAAATGAGGCTAGGCTCCTCAAGCAATTGGCTAAGAGAATGAGAGACAAAGAATTTGACTATCTGTGAATTTTAGGTGTCATTTATGCAAGAATGTGGGTAAGTATTTATAGTTGAGGAGAACACACTAATAAGGTAATATATGGCTTGATTTGTGAGAAACTTTTATAGAACATCATCTAAGATATTCCATAGTATCATCAAAGATATTCCCTAATTATTTGTGATCAAATCAAATAAAAAAGAATTACCTTATAATTATATCACCAAATATTTTTTATTAGGAAAATAACCAAAATAGGTTATTTCCTAAACTATTTTTGGTCATCCCCCCTCTTCTCTCTATTGGGCTTAATTTGTGCCCAATTTTATTTGCAACATGGACTCACTAATTTGTCTTTTAATAAAGCCAAAATTTGTGACCCATAAGAAAATGACCAAAATTCCTTTTAGATTAATTGATCATTGTGTGTTCCTATATGAACATTAAAAATTGGTAATAAATTGTAATGAGCT
The DNA here is from genome assembly GCA_948193385.1 of Breynia disticha f. nivosa. Classification (NCBI taxonomy): domain Eukaryota; kingdom Viridiplantae; phylum Streptophyta; class Magnoliopsida; order Malpighiales; family Phyllanthaceae; genus Breynia; species Breynia disticha. The sequence continues at coordinate 3,151 of CANYCX010997419.1, read as the reverse complement.
TATAGATCATAAATAACGTCTAGCAAGTTATTATGATAATCCAATTAGAAAGAAAACGTTTATGGCATTCTATGACCTAATGCAATCGTACATAGTCCTTTACCCTTAAATATCATAAATATATAACACATGGACTGGTTCATCTTTATAGAGTCAATTTCTTTTTTGATATTCCAATCACATGAATTATTGCATAAATAATGAAACTCATTTTTTCATCTTGGTGTGGCCATACATTTCTCTCAGTTCACTAATCAAGTGGCTACTGCCATTTTATCTCTCTTAAAGAGTAATCCCTTTCCTTTTCTCATGCTCTCTAATATGAATTAGTGCATAAATAATATGCCCATACTTGTTACCATACTTGTTACCTAGTTATGAGCACATTATATGTACATCAAAGTATACAGTAATTTATCTAATGTTTTAAATGGATTTCAATTCTAAGAGCTCTAATGTAAAACTTGCATATGAGAAGCACTAATGACTCAGAACCATGCAATGTTCTTATTTGAATATCTAATCCAAGTAACATGTCACAATCATGTATCCATGACTTTTGACTAACATCCAATGCCATTGTGTTTTGTAGGATAAAATTTGTGACACCCAAATTCGACCACCACCTTATGTTAACGCATAATCCTTTCAAGGTGATGCTCGGATTCAGACATCATAAGTTTTGTAAATAAATAATTAGAAATACAAATTTAAGAAAATATACATGCATTACTTAAAATGAACATTTCAAGGTTTGAGAAGGATGATTTTGAAAACCAACCAAGGTACAAAATGTTTGTGGTTATGAAAGAAAAGGAATCTTTTCAATCCTATTTCAATTATAACCTTATAAAAATAAGATATGCACTGTCATGTCAATACAAATACATGTATGTCATAAAAAAAATTCATCTTCATGCACAACCCACCTCGATTCTTCGATCTCTAGTGTCGAAGTCGGAATCAAGCAATTATCTACCATTGTCATCCTAAAGAGAATCCCTTCAAGTCCTTGCCCACATGGCAAGCATAAAATGCAGTGAGTCATGAGACTTAGTAAACAACACTTACCAAATGGACAACATTCCCTATTCTCATTTAATAATATATATTCAATTCATAGTAAACATAACACACAATCAATTCCACATCAACAGCTAACCACACCGACGTTAGACATTCAAACAGAAACCGGTTCAAACCAATAACCATAAATAAGCATTCTCCAAAAAATCAGAGATCAGCAATCTACGCGTGATCAACCAGAACTACTCGCAGTGGTGGCCAGCTACACGTTGTCGCTGCCACCACGCGTAGTTCAGGTGCAAATAGACCCGTGGTCATGGCTAAAGTACACGTGATCACAGCAACTGCGCGTACTTAGTTGCCACCACGTGTGGATCTCTGGTTTCCTGCGTGAAACTCTTAACAATACATATCACACAATTACCAACCTTCCCTAACACCATTTAGCATTCCATTTCAACTCCCAACCAACATATATCATTTAGCTACACATCTAATTGCATACAATCAATACATGATCATTTAGCCATTTATCAACAACCACATCATTAAACAATTAATAAATTACCAAGCATACTTCATTCACAAAATCCATAAGATCATAGAAATGTTTACATTCATATTCATATGGCATAGTTACCCCTAAATTCACAATTCATACCATACTTCACAACATAATAGATTCATCATTTCCAAAGCATACCATTCATGGCATTCATTCTTTCACTCAAACAATTAATCTCATCATTCAAGCATTTATCCATGTGATCACATTAAATGCAACATAACAATCTCGAATGCATGACCTCTAATGCATTTCAATGTAAACACTCATGGTCTCAAACTCTAGTTTTCAAGTTACGCCCTTACTTGGCCATTTTCTTTGACGTTTGCAAACGGGTCTTGTTGGCTAGGAGTATGTGTTTATAAAGTACTATGAACCATAGATTTTATGCCCTTACTTGGCCTGACACGCTCGAACACTATTAAGTGAATCGAGACTTCCACTATGCCGCAGTAAAGTGTGTGATATATACTAACCGCAATTTACGCTCCCAAGAGCCATAACCACTCATTCAATTCAATGCCTACCACGAGCCATCACTTACTTTCATTTTTACTTCTTAAAAGCTCTATATGCATGAATGTTATAGGCAATATTCATATAACCAGATCATGCATCGATATCATATTCAAACCATGTTATACAACTAAAGACACATTCAAAAACCAGAATGTTCAACATAACTTTACCAAATCATTAAACCTATCCAACAATAAGAGAACACACTCATCATATCACATAGGACATTCCAAGCTACATCATTCACACCAATCCCATACAAATCACACAATCATCAATCTAGCATAAAATCAACATGCTTCATAATCATATATCAACACATAATCTCATAATCCACACACGTATTCCTACAAGAAAAACATATAACCCAAGGGAAAGATGCATTCATGTTGCTTACCTCGCAAGCAATGTCTAATGACCCAATTGGGAACCTCCCTCACCGTGATTTTGGCCTTCTATTAAAGAAATTATGAATTTACATTAACCTAATATACATGAAACTATGCAAAGACAATAGACTAACGATGTTTAAATGCATTTATACTTAAATGACCCCATTTCCCTTCCTTTATCCTCTATTTCATTAATGTTCTACACCTACTCCTCACATAACCTATTCCTTCCCTTTTTACCAACCACCTTTAATGCTTCTCACAGATGTGTTTAGATATGTTTTTATGATTTCTACCATCCCACACATGCTATGCACCCCAATTCCTATAATCTTCCTAATATACATGAAACTATGATTTCTACCCTCATTCCAATCTCTCTCATCATTTAACACCCAATTAAATTGACTATCAAAACACCACCAATAGGGCCCAAAGAAACTTACCTAAGCAATGAAACTCAAAAAAGAACTTTGGTTTGGAAAACCCAAACTCGTCATTTTTCAAGGTTTGCCTTCTAACTCCAATTTTGGACATCTAAAACCCGATTTAACACAAAAAATGGTTACCACTGGATAATATACATGTTAAGCTTTCCAATGAGCTATCATTTGCTCAAATCAAAGATCAAACGAAAGAGATTTATGGT
>CANYCX010997358.1:0-10562 GCA_948193385.1 Breynia disticha f. nivosa | reverse complement strand
TGGACAATCTCTCATAAAATGTCCTAGTCGGCCACAAATATAACAGCCACCAGTCATCCTCCTGCACTCCCCTGTATGAAATCTCTGACACTGGGGACATGCAACTCTAACTGGTCCTGTCACTGACTCTGATCCACTCGGTCGTCCTCGACTGATACCTCTACCACGATAAGACTGTGTCTGCGGATAAGACTGTGAATAAGAAAGTTGTGACCTACCTGCGGTAAATCCTCGGTATCCAGATCGAGTCTGAGTGAACTCAGGTCTCCTCGTAGACCTACTAGTCTCGCCCTGTGGTACAACTCTCTTTCTTTTATCTTTCTTATCTCTCTCCTCAAAATCTTCCTCTACTCTTTAAACCTCCTCAGGTCTAATAGCGACATCCCTCAATACTGTATAATCTAATATCTCTGTATGAGGAATCTGTCTGCAAATCTCCTTATTCAATCCATTTTCAAACATTTTACACTTTTCTTTCTCATCTTGAATCAAACTCGCTGCAAAATACGAAAGTTGGGTAAACTGTAGCTCATACTCAACTACTATCATCTTCCCCTGTTTTAACGCTAAAAACTCTCTCCTCTTCGCATCTCTATAAACATCTGGTGAGTATTTCCTCCTGAATACCCGCACAAAATCCTCCCAAGTCAATACCCACAAAAACTCTAAAGCATGTGGGACTGTCCTCCACCAACTATAGGTGTCCCCCTATAATAAAGAAACAGCAAACTCCAACCTGTCTACTACACTCGCCTCTATCATCTCAAAAACATATATAAACTAATTTAACCAATCCTCGGCAAACTGTGGATCAGTAGTACCTCTACACTCAACAGCTCCCAACTTCTTCAATTACTTAAAGTTTTTAGATCTCACCTGAATATGAGTCAACTATGGATATATAGGATAGTATTGTGGAGGTGATTGTGGATATGGATAAGCTGGACCATACTGAGGCTGGTCCGGGTCATAAGGATCATGCTTAGATCCTACTCTAGAATGAGACATCTGTACTATTTCATGTGGATCTGCTGCTCCCTCTCTCTCTGTAGCTGGTCTAGAGCTGGATGCCATATCTATCAATGAAATATAAACATGATCAACACACATAACAAACAATACACACACCAAACATGTCAAACGACAGCATTGTCACACATTTCCAGAGACCATGTTCCTGCTCTGATACCAAAATTAAAACATCCTAATCTAATTACCATATTAATTACGTATATTTTAAAATCTTTTCTTATCATTCACATATATATCATTTTCATTATTTCTTATTTAACTTTTAGTTACGTAAAGTAACTTTATACCAATAGGTTGGATATTCCAATTTCTGCTATTTCGTCATATTCCCAGAATATCGATCGTATTAGTTAACAAATCCATGGATTAAGCTTTGTGTTACGCTAATACGCCCTTTATTCTTTATTAAGCAAGTCCATACTTTACGTAGAACTGCTATATAACAGCTATAATTTGGATATCCCATATATACCTATTGCATTCCTACAAATCAATTTCAACAATACCAATAATTCTCAAACACGCAATCATATATTTTACAACATACACTTCAATCATCAGATCAATCTCAACAACTCAACCTCGAATATAAACATATCACTATATCCACATAACAGACTTTAAGTCATATCAAACTCATCCTCTGTCAATCCCAAACATAATATACAAACCATATAACAACATATCATCATATGCAAAATGTATGCAACAGATCCTAATGACATCAGTAAAAGAGAGAGAAGTAGATCAGGTATCAGCTGTCCAACCTTTAGAAAAGGAAAACTCTGACATTGTTAGTACAAATGTCTACCCCTGTTAATACATGTACATGAAACAAACATCGCAGTTGCATGTGTTGCGGACTCAGTGAGTAATCTTTAATTCATTTTTATAATATCACGTAAATAGTCATATATACAAACTAATCTCTCTAATCAATTTTTACGATAGAAAATACTCAATGATTTAAGAAATTGAATTAGGAACTGAGTTATGACTAAGTTATATTTAGTTATTAATGATATAAGCAACGATATAAAATATTGTTAAGGTTTCGACTAGGGTTTCGACTAGGGTTTATTAAGTTGAGAAGTAAATGAAACGAATTTGAAAGAGCATGCATATAGCCGAGTTATTGAGTTGATTGTGACTAGATAAATGTGAATTCTTCGTTAGGACGACAGGTTAGGCGCAGACAGAGTTTGAGATCACATTTGGAGTACCTAAGTTAGAGGTGAGTATATCTCACTATCTGATTAAATTAAAATGAATGGTTATACATATATATTTTATGAATGAGTAGCGAATGATAGTACGTATATAACTGAGTGTTTATATACAAATATGAATGAAATACCAATATAATGCTAATGCAAATACGAGTAAATATGTGTAAACGTGCAATTTATAATTGATATGAAAATGATACAAAAATGAGATATGTATGCACATACCAAATGATGATATGTGATGATTTCGTACTTACATGTTGATATATGTGAAATATGAAATGAAATGATGTACGGAATCGTATTTACAATTCAAAGGAAAACAGGTACGCAAAACAAAAAAGTATTCGAAATAGGTACGTGAACGTGTTTATGATTTATGATGTGAGATGTGATATGGTTTATATGGTTGATATGATATGTGATATCTAAATGTGATGAAAAGGTGATAAATGATCAATCATCCGGAGATGGAAGTAGGGCGACAAAAGTTAGGTCCACATGAAATGGAGGTGGAAAAATGTTTTCAAAATGAATTGGGAGACAGAAGTTAGGATTTATTATGAACGTGAACGTGCAATTCAAATGTATATGAAAAGAAATGAAAATGAGTTAAAAGAATAGTTCAAAGACAAAATGAAACAAAAAGTAAAATGAAATGAAAAGAAAGGAAGATCACTTGTATATTTGTGAATGATTGCTATACGAATGTTTATAATGTTTTGTAAAATGAATTTAAGATTACTCACTGAGCCCAAAACTCACGCAACTGCGATGCTTATTTCAGGTACAGGTATTAGCTGTGATAGACGTTTGTACTAGTATTGTCTGATAGTGATTTGCTACAGGTTGGACAGCTGCTACACGATCTACTTCTCTCTCTCCTACGAATGCCATTAGGATCTACCTCACACATTTTGCATGTTATATGATGAGATCTTGCTATATGGATTGTACATTATGTGTTTTGGACTGATAGAGGATGAGTATGATATTATCTACAGTTTGTTGATATAGTGATATGTATCTATATCTAAGGTTGTATGATTGAGATATAAATATGATGGTTGAGGTGTATGTTGCTAAATAAGTGATTGTATGTTTAAGAACTGATCATATTTGTGAAATTTGTTTGCAGGAATGCAATAGGGATTTATGGGATATCCAGATTATAGCCGTTATATAGCAGTTCTACGTAAAGTATGAACTTGCGTAATAAAGAATAAAGCGCGTATTAGTTTAACACAAAGCTTAATCCATGAATGTGTTAGCTAATACGATCAGTATTCTGGATATATAATGGAATAACATAAAATGGAATATCCAAATTATTGGTATGAAGTTACTCAAAGTATACTAAAGTTGAATGACGAGTAACAATAATAAATTGTATGCAACTTAAGAGAAAAAGTTTAAAAATATACGTGATTAATATGATAACTAGAATAGGACGTTTTAAATATGGTGGGTATGACGTCGATCGTGAAAAAGAGATGGGTTATGATATGGGATTATTGTTGACGCACATAAGAGAAGTTGTGTATATGGTTTCCAACATTTCAAAGAGATGGATTGTGGTCTCTGTTGTGGAAAAAGAAGAGGTGAGTCACGACCCATTTCGTGTGAGACTCAAATTTAAAATCCTATTTTTCCTGATAAACAATATAATTTAAGAAATGATATAAAAATCAGATCTAAAAACAGAGGAAAGAGAAAATATATACACGTTGTTTACTCAAAATATCGGCCCAATCTGTTACATGTTTAAAACAAAACAACAGCGGAAGCAAAAAATCTGTTGGAAACATATCAAACTCAAAAGTTGTGTGTATATACATAGATGTACAACATGTACAAATCAAAATGTCAAAAGCGAACTCTGGAGCTCGACTTCAGACGTAAGCTCTGGAAACACTGATCACCTCTGACACTGTTCAGTCAAACAGCTACCTACGATCTGCTCAATCATTTAAACAATAAACGGGGGTGAGTATAAAACATACTCAGTAAGAATTCTTTATATCATTTAAATGATGTGCAGGGGAAAAATACGAATCAACAGGAAGGCGTACCTAATTGTTTTCACTCCCCTACTGAGATCATGTGTCCTAGAAAGATAACCTCAGACATCCAGAATTCGTATTTGCTGAACTTAGCATACAACTCTTTTTCTTTTAACAAATCTAATACAATACGGAGGTGTCTCTAATGCTCATCTCTATCTCTCGAATACACCAGCACACATCAATAAACACAACCACAAACTGCTCTAAATAAGGCTAAAATACCTTATTCATCAGTGCCATAAATATAGTGGGTTCATTCGTCAACCCAAATGGCATAACAGTAAACTCGAAATGATCGTATCGAGTCTTGAACGTTGTCTTCTCAATCGAACTATCCTCAACTCTCAACTTCCAATAACTTAACCTGAGGTCAATTTTAGAAAACATTGTAGCTCCCCACAACTGATCAATCAAATCATCTATCTGTGGCAACGGATACTTGTTCTTTATAGTTACCTTATTCAGTCGATGATAGTCGATACACAATCACACACTACCGTCCTTCTTCCGTACAAACAACACTGGTGCTCCCCAAGGTGATACACTAGGAAGTATGAAACCTTTCTCTAATAACTCCTCCAGTTGTCATTTCAACTCCTATAACTCAACAGCTGCCATCATATAAGGTGCAATAGATACTGGTGTTGTGCTTGGTATCGTCTCTATCATGAAATTAGCCTCTTGCTGTGGTGGCAATCCCGGTAACTCGTTAGGAAATACGTCAGGATACTCACAAACTATCTCCACATCTTGCACCTCTAACTTAGGTTGATTTATATCAATCACTGAAGCAAGATAGCCATCACAACCTTGTCTAATCAACCTCGCAACAATCATTGCTGAAATCAAGCAAGAAGGAATAGTCTTCCTTTTGCCTACTAACAATACTCGTCTCTCACCATCAACCTCAATCATGACTTCTTTCGAATAGCAGTCGACTATAGCTCGATTCGTAGATAGTCAATCCATACCTAAAATAATCCCAAACTCTGCCATCCTCAAAATAATCAAATTGGAAAAATAAGTCGACTCACCAATATATAGCTCACAATGCCGTAAAATATGTCTAACCAACACAGTACCACCAGTTGGCATCAATACAGAAACAACATAACTCAGACACTCTATACTACCTCTAATATGGTCTACCACAGACTCAATCACAAAAGAGCACGTAGAACCTGGATCAATCAATACTAAAGTTGTATATGTAAAAATAGAAATAATACCAGTGATCACGTCTAGATCCTCTGCAGCCTCATCTCTAGTCATAGCATAAACTTGAGCCTGTGGTGCTGACCCTGATGGTGCTGCTGCTCTCGTAGATCCAACTCCTCTACTTGAACCAACTCCTCCACCTTTGGCAGATGATCCACCTCTAGAAATAGAGCTAGAACCTTTGCCACCTCTACCTCTACCAGTACCAGTCGATACTGTAGGTTTGACATCACCAACACTGCTCTGTTTAGACACACCTCCTTCATGACGCTCCTGTCTCTATGGACAGTCTTGGCTAAAATGTCCTGGTTGTCTGCATGTACAACATAATAAACCGTCGGTACCTATAGCTCGACCTTGAGGAATATGAGGCCTGGTGGAATAACCTCTCCTACCTCTAGCTCCTCTACAAGACTGTCTACTCTGACTACCACCTGTCTCTCTGGGTGGCCTAAAATTTGTCTTCTTCATTTTATACTACTATTGAGAACTAGAACTACCTAAGACTCTGTGTCGCTTTCCTACAGATTTCTCACCCTTTGCCTCTAACTCCTCAGCCCTGATAGCTATCTCAATTAACATCTCATAAATCAGAGTTTTCATTGCAATTTTATCTAGAATAGTGTACCTCAAACCCCGCTCAAACCTGTCTCTCCTCTTCCTGTCTGTATCAACATCCTCTGGAGCATAACGAGACAACATGGTAAACTCTACCTCGTACTCAACAACAGTCATCTCCTTCTGTTTTAAATCTAGAAATTCGATCTTCTTCTTTGTATGATAATGTGGAGGAGTATATTTATTAGCAAATCTCCTCAAAAAATCATCCCAAGTCAACACTGGAGGATCTCTCTGAAGCTCTATCTGTTATCAAACTCAAAAGCTGTGTGTATATACATAGATGTACAACATGTACAAATCAAAATATCAAAAGTGAACTCTGAAGCTCGACCTCAAACGTAAGCTCCGAAAACACTAATCACCTATGGCACTGTCAAGTCAAGCAGCTACCTACGATCTGCACAATCATTTAAACAATAAATGGAGGTGAGTATAAAACATACTCAGTAAGAATTCTTAGCTTTATATCAATTAAATGATGTGTAGGGGAAAAATACGAATCAACACGAAGGCGTACCTAACTGTTTTCTCCCTATGGCATCTCTGTATGGCAGTCAAACAAATCACACAGATAGAAAGCAGCATACAGCTCAATAATCCACATAGGATTACTCTCAAAATCATAAGTTCACACAGAACGTTCATATCGCATACAGCAATATCAGGATAACGTAATTCAACATCCACACAGGATTATACTCAGCATATACGAACCACACAGGCTCAATTGTTCACACAAGATCAATTGCACAGATGATATTTATACAAACATAACATCCACACAGGATCAGAATCATAGCATTTTACAAATATAAAGGTAAATGTATGAAATGAAATGAAATGCTAATGCAAATCCACACAGGATGACCCCGAGTTATTGTCCACCATAGCACACAATAGTGGACTTCCTATATCGCACACAGCAGAGGATATCTCTGTACCACACATGAGAGGTTTCAGACCGCACACAGCTAAGTCTAGGACACCACACAACAGGTCCTTATCCACAGAGGATTGATATAGCCACACAGGCTTGTGTCATACAGATGCTTATGCAATACGTGAATGTATGAATACCATTTGTATCATATCATCACACAACATATTAATGACATCCGTATTAACTCCCACAATAAGAATGACATTCGTATCAACACACAGTATAGCTCGCACAGAGCAGATCATATACCACACAGGTATAAATTATCATGAAAACATACCACACAAGTATTTCTAACATCAATGTATCAATATTAACTCAATGAGTCAAAATCAACTTCATATCAATCATATATCAATGTAAGCAATACAAGCTTACCAATAATTAACAAAGAATCAATCATATCAATGTCCCTCCTATCTCAACATTGTCATATCACTAAATCAACCAATTCAACATATGATCAATCCATTCAACTCATTCATTTCCAATATAATTCGTCTAACACTAGAAATCTCAAACATATCATTATAGGCCAATTATAATTACATATAAATAAGCCTAAAGAATATAGTTTACGAATCAATTTAGTAAGCAAAAGAATACTTACCTCGTAATAAAGCAAAAGCAATAATCTAACACTGGCTCAACAACCACACAGTCGTCGTACAGATCCTCCTGTACGTAATGAATCATATACACTTCATTAACTAACCATTATCACATTGATTCTTTACTTAGAAGAATCAAAGCATCATTTGTCAACTTTAAATGAACCACTCTTCACCATTTCCTTTATGACTATTCTTACCAAACTCTATCCATTTAAGGAATACTTGTTCTAATGCCCACACGTAGGTTCATTCAAGTTCTAATCATGCCATAATATAGTTTTCCAGCATTTAGTTCAATCAAAAATATGTAATTATCAAGGTTTACAATATTCAGCAATAAACCCTTTGTAAACCATAAATCAATCCTTGTTTTTTCCACTCTCTTTCATCAATCTGGCTTCCTAAAATCATCCTAACACATACCTAAGTTCATGTTCAGTTTCTCTACATAATGATCAGCAATTCCAGTAACCAAATCTTCAATTAAACGCTATTCAAATCAGCAAATACCAACCATAAACCTTAAATAAACCATGGAAACCTTTATCCCATCTTACCATATCAACTCAAGAGAATTGATTCCAATAATGAAACTAAAATCACTTCCTCTGCTCCAAATCGCCCTTTCTTCAGCTCTCTCTTCCTTCCTTTTGCTCTGAAATTGAAGATTAGTAAGTTAAGATTTCAATGAAAGTCTCAATGGTACGGTTTATATTTTTTTCCAAATTTCAGCAATCCACGCGTGGTGGAAAGAAGACTACGCGTGGTCATGCCAAGGATTTGTTCTTTGCTTCCCACTACGCGTACTTTGCATTTCCAACATTTTTCTCATTTTATTTGATTATTTCATATCTACCTTATATCAAACTTTAATCAATCTTTTTGTATTGATGTTTAAACGTTTATTTTTCATAATTTTATGATAAAAGTTCCCAGCATGTTACATATCGAGCACGTGATTGGCGTACAGAACGGATCGTCTTTCAGAGCTAGACCGAGCCGTACAAGCCTCTGAACTTACATATACAATTAAATATTAAAATAAATATTGTGGGCCTAAAAATCAAATAATTAAATATAAAAATATTTTATTTAATAAAATACTCACAGGATGGTATGGAGCATCTAACAAAAATTAAATGAGTCGAATCAATGACTCATACTGCCTAAAACAATCCTAGCCGCTAAAAGACCTCATTAATTTTTAAATAGACTAAAATGCCACAAAAACTTGAAAAATTTTGGGGGAGCATTGAGATAAACTCAACGAAGGATGGCACTCCATCAGGCTCAAGACCTCTCACATAACTAGTTTTAAGAAAACACACAATATTAATAATATATATATACATGTAGTAATAATATATATCAAAATCATTTTTCAAAACTGGTTCACAGATCATACAATCATACAGTTCACATAGAGATACAAAAATTTCTTATCCAGATATAATAAGGCTAGGGACCAGAACATAACATAATGCTAAGGATCAACATCTCATAGCATATATAAATAGATGAGGATATATCTCTCTTAGAACAAAAACTTTGGCTATCAATTAAGTATTACTATGACCTAAGTAACTAGGTTGTTACAAAACAGAAGAGGGTATACTGCTCTTAGAACAGAAACTTTGGCAGCCAATTAAGTGTTACTATGACTCAAGGAACCAGGTTGTTACAAAATAGAAGAGGATATATCACTCTTAAAACAGAAACAGATGAGGGCATTTCTCTCTCAGAATAGAACCTTTGGCCAAAAAGTTAATATAAACCCAGTAACAAGGTTATCTCAGCAACAGATTATCAGATTAAGCACACAGATCACACAAATTTTAGTATTCAGAGTATATCAACTTAGGTGAGTTGATTTAAATACACAACAAATTTTTAAATTAATTCAGATCCAAAATTAGTCATTTTATAGATATCAGGATACACAATAAAATATATATAGGGTTTTAAAAGACACAATCATGTGTTAGGAAGCAACAATCGCACTCACTTGGTATGCCAAGTGCTGAAAAATCTATCACATTATGTTGGCCTTGGTTGAATAACTTGGATAGAAATAGTAATATGAGACTGAGTAATTTTATTCACATATGCTATGGATTAGAGAGCATCATGTGAGACTGAGTAATTCTAAGCGCATTGATGCTCTATTAATTAACTTACATAACATTGGCAATGTAAGACTAAGTAATTCTAAGAAAATGTGCCATGGCTGGAGGGTGTCATGTGAGACTGAGTAATTCTAAGCACATCAGCACCTATTTGCACAACGAAGGATGAAAATGGTAATGTGAAACTGAGTAATTCTAAGTGCATATACCTTGAATTATAAGGTGTCATGTAAGGTTGAGTAATTCTAAACACATGGATACGAGTTGATCAATGAGAGAAAGTGGGGCAATGTGAGACTTAGCAATTCTAAGCACATATGCCCCGAATAAAAAAGTGTCATATGAGACTGAGTAATTCTAAGTGTATGAACACCGGTTGAACATCCAAGGGGAAAGAGAGAGAGGATCCTCTAAGAGTGAGAAAATATGATATTGAGTGTAACGCCCCGAAAATTCGTCTATTCTAAATTAGGATAAAGAATCATGAAATCGGTTGAAATGAAAAGAATAAATATTTAGTTTCGAGTGGAATTATAAAGGTGAGATGAGGTATGATTAGAAGTTTAATTAGAGGGTAATCTAATTTCCATTCATGGTAATGAATGAGTAATGACGTTAGAAGGTGTTAAAGATACCTTGGTATAAGTATTGTGGAATTCGGAAGATAAATCGGAGAAATTCAAGAAAGGAAGATGAACAAATTGATATATGTTGAG
>CANYCX010997213.1:0-11798 GCA_948193385.1 Breynia disticha f. nivosa | reverse complement strand
TTAATTTAATCGAGAGGTACTTTAACATAGACTAGGCAATTCCGCAGTCCAATAATTCTCATTGTCAATTGTAATCGAATCACATACATATGAAATCGTGGGATGAATCGAAGTCTAGATATCTATCATTTATCATTGAATTTGTCATTTTCAATCCCTTGTTGTATTTCAATTGTTTAACCAATTCAAAACTATTGCTAGATTAGATAATAGTCTAAATTGAGAGTAGTAGTACTTGACCGGGACCCTGTGGATACGACACTTGATATTCCTATACTATACGCGATAGGTGCGTTTGCCTTTAGCACATTTTTTTTAGAACCTATCTAAAGAACGTGTCAGCGTTACTTCGGCTTAATTATTGTTATTTGTGTATTCAGGACTTACGAGCAAACAAAGACGAAATTCAGTTTAAATAGAAGCGAAAAACATCGAAGAATACACACGAGATAAGAGAAAAGGGATGGCGAACGGTTAAACCGTTCGCCAAACCGTTCTATGTTGAAGGCATTCCAGAAAGCTCAAACAGGATTACGAACGGTTTCCTAAACCGTTCGCCAAACCGTTCGATACTACGAAGATGTCAGAATGGTCGAACGGGATGACGAACAGTTTTCACTAAACCGTTCGCCAAACCGTTCGACTCCACTAAATTGACTCCCAAGACCCGAACGAGATGGAGAACGGTTTCCTAAACCGTTCTCCAAACTGTTCGCCGCGCACTAACTGTTTAAAAATGGCAGCAGACTTAGGGTTTCATATATATATATATAAGCCTTAAAACCTAAAGAGGGGATACAGAGTTGGGAGTCGTCAACAAGGGAAAGAACAGGGTAATCAAGCTGAAGAACACGAAGATTAAGCCAAGAAACAACCACACTTCGGGATTTTAATTCAGATTTCAAGAGCATAAACCTTTGTAAGAGATTTGTAAGGGTTATCTTCTTATTTGATGAATTCATTCTGCTATTGTGGTCTTCTTTGCTTAAGTATGAACTAAACTCCATATGATATCTAGATGATAGGATTCCCATGATGGATTATGTGTTGTGATTTTATTTTATTATTTATTGAGATTAAATCATATTACTCTATTTCTAAAATCTGTCTTCATTTATTGAATTGAGAAATTAATAAGTGAAAGAGGACTCATATGGTTGAAAGAAGTTGATTGTAATTTTTAGAGATAAAAATACAAGAATTTCTGTATTAGTGTAGAGCTAATAGAGGAATGCACAAAATGGTAAAGCTGAGTTAGGGGTTTTAGTTTAAAAGAGATTTTAGCTAATCAACTTAATCTTAGTTGTTAATTTAATCGAGAGATACTTTAACATAATTTAGGCATTTCTGCAGTCCAATGTTCGATATTGTCAATAATAATTGAATCGCACACATATGAAATCTTGGGATGAATCGAATCTAGATATCTATCATTCTGCATCGAATTCGCGAAATTCTTCTCTGCTAGTGCTAATCTTTTCTTTTTGACATCTCCTAATTCATTTAATATTTTGTTCTATTTAATTGTTTTACAAATTGATAATCACAAATCATTTTATTAGATTAGATAACGAATTAAATTGGTAGTAGTAGTAATTGACCGACCTCGTGAATTCGACATGCGATACCCCATTTTTTATACTATTGTTCGATAGGTACACTTGCCTGATGATCCTTATTTTAATACTATTAAAGGACGTATCAACAAGGCACTGCAAAAGCCAAGATATTGGTAATATCCTATTTCCATAATGGTGCATATCGAAACTGATAACTCCTGGGACCACTGTCTGCTTCTGCATTATCAAGTGTTTAAAAATGTATCGTCCCATTTCACAATGGAATGATTTCTCCTTGCTAGAGACACAAGGGTTGAAATTTAGGCAGTTCCTTTCTGCAGCCTAACCTCCACACTTGAAAATGGTAAAAAAATATACACGCGCAATGACTCGATATAGAACTGTTCTTACACTCCAAGCATCAGATGGCAGTAACAGGAAGTCCGTAACTAACCAAGGATCATGTGTGGAACCTTAATATATAATAAGTACGTGTATAACATTTCTATAATGAATCCTGCCAGTATTTAGTTTCAGCAACAATTCATTGGTGCCTGGCACTCCTGTTGATACACATCAATCTACTTACAGAACCCAGAAATTTTTAGTGGCCAAATCTACCATTTCATTTGTGCAATAGACAATAAAATCTCCACCTTTTATACCTATGGGTATCACTCACACCATTAAAAGAACTGTCGGAAAGGGCTAACATTTCAATTTCAAAAGAGATGCATCGTGATTTGAACGCAGACCCACAAGACAAAAACTGGCAACGCCAGAACCATACTATTTTCGATTCTCTATCCTCGCTAGAAGAGCTCCATTAACTGCTGTTCCACATCTGTATTGAAGATAATTGTGTCAGCAATGAAGAGGCAATTATAATATGCATGGATTTATAAGGAAATAAACTTCTTATGTAAAAACATGCTGCTACTACTACTAAGATGGGGTATTTCACATTGTTGCCGACAGTTTTTTGAATAATTCCAGCTCATATCATCATCGAAAAACGTAATAGGTACCATGAAGAATAGCTGGGGTGGTTTGGAACTCCATCCAAATATTCTGGTACGAAGAAAGATCCAAATTTAGAAACTTTGCAGCCAGATAAGCAGCTCCTGCAGCAATATGTTGAGGTTTAAACTGCAGCCACAGGGAGCTCCGAAGCCTACAAAACAAGAAAACAAAATGAAAACAGGTCTGACAAGACAATTGTTTTAATCACACGAAGGCTCTAAAATGAAGAAACCAACCAGAGCCGCAACACTAACAAGGACCGGCAAGGCCTTTCATTACTAAGCATATATAGGGCAATGACAAAAACCACATCAGCAGCCAAAGTGAATCGTTAACAGTATACTTGATTCAAGCGTTAAAAGGGAAGCAAGTCAAATTCTCTTACCAAACAATCATGCAGCAAGCCAGGAAGAATATTTTGCAAGTATCTCGTTATGATTGCTGACACCAATACTATAGCAAACATATTAAAATCATCTAGAAACACATCAACTTCAGGGTCCACCTCTGCTGCGAAGGATTTTTACTTTCAAAAACATTTACAAATAAAGTATGCTGACAATCACAGGCTACATCTCAACACAAGTATTACTTCTCAGAGCAAATATCTGGCATCATCGGCTCAACAACATGATCTGCAAAGGCTTCTCAGCAATATATTAAAACCCCATGAAGCACACATGCTATCCCCATGACAAATACCATCCTCCCAAATTCTGCTAGCAGGCAAACGATGAAGACTTTATGTTGACAAGAATAAAAAGACAATAAACTTCTGAACCATTAGCAATCAACATATAATTTACCCAAGTAATATCAAGGTTGTCTATATTTATGAAAAATATTAGGACATAAATAATAACAAGGGAACTTTACATTTACTTTAGGAGGGTATTTGTTAACTATTGGGATGTTGGGAGGGAATATGTACCAGATTGGGTATCTTGCTTTTGCAAGATATGACTATCTTGATGTAATGTCAAGATAAGCATCCCGGGTTAGTTGTATTAGATGAATCTCTTATTTTTTTTCTTACTTTCTCCATCCCAATAAGATTAACAAACACTTGGAAAATGTTTTTGGAATGCATTCCAA
This sequence comes from Breynia disticha f. nivosa, assembly GCA_948193385.1. NCBI lineage: Eukaryota > Viridiplantae > Streptophyta > Magnoliopsida > Malpighiales > Phyllanthaceae > Breynia > Breynia disticha. The sequence continues at coordinate 8,121 of CANYCX010997213.1, read as the reverse complement.
TTTTATTTTAAACATTCCCGATCTAGATCGAAAATCATCTCATCCTTATCGTATAAGCATTATTTTAACAAACACTACCTAGATAAACTCTAGAGAAGAAGTTGAAAACAATCAAATCTCGAAAAACATTTTATGCTGATATGGCCAAATCCAATATTTAAAACTGCCTCAATTAATTATATTCCGTAGCTTCATTTCCATTAAAAGTGCGGAAGAGTTAAGACCACGATAAACAAATAAGTTAATCAAACCTTCGTAAATGTTGCTAAGACGAAGGAATCCACTAGTCCTGATATAACCTGCTTGCGTCTGACCAACGAAAAAACAAGCATAACAGGCTGAGGACACCCAGGGTTTACACATGATAAATAAAGCACCTACTCATGTTTCTCTCTTGAACTGTAACATGTGGCCAATGTTACAGTAAGGCATCTCCTGATATCCATTCTCACCAAATGAAGGTGAGGACTAAAGAATAGAATCTCTCACTAAGAACAATATCTAAATTCCTAGAGAATATCGGATAACATAGTCTCATTATGTAAGTCATGACGATGAACCTCAGAAGGGAACAGGTAATTGAGCTTAGTTAGCATCAAGTCTTCTTGTAACACTTATGATCAATATCCACACATGACCCCCCAAAAACAGTCATATGGGAATTGGTCTCAAATAAGGGAGGGGAAAATGTACTAGCTAAGGCATACCCACATGGATGCAAAGCAGTTGTTCCCAACAGCAGTTTCCCAGACTCAGAAAGTTATGAATGATCCCAAGCCCACATTATGTTCGATTTTCTCAGTTGATATACCAAAACCAAAATTGTTGCCAGACTATATTTTTCATATGGTGAATCTAGGATCAATATCAGTTACAATAGAAAATTCACAGCAGTTTTTCACTCATTAACTCCTCTGTCTGTATTCTTTACCTTTAAGTTTTTTTTAGAAATATGTGGGTGGCCATAAATGAAAAGAAGTGTTCCTCGTGTTAATGACCCTGAGTTCCCATCCAACTTTCTCCTGAAGAAAGTCATTTGCTATCACTCCACAAAGCAAATCACAATTTTCTGTTCTTCAACATTTTCTATTATCACAGAAACCAATGAGCTTTCAATCTGACTCCAAGTCGGTGGTGCCATGACAAGATCTAAGCAAGAACCCGAGAACATGCACCAAAACCTTGGTGTGACCATGATTTGAAAGCATGATCTGCCAACTGTGGAAGGTAGCCACTTTGTCACGAACCCCAAAGCAAAAAAATCCAAAATAAACCAGGATGCAAGAAAATAGTTTTAAAATGAATATGAAATTTCCTTCCATTTTGTAGGGAAGCTGGTTGAGGTCCACGTATACTGACCAAGAAAAGGAAAGTAGCGGTAAAAGAATGACAGAATGAAGGAAAGCAAAACTCCCAGCAAATATGACATCAAACTCTTCCCTAGTGACCTCCAAATCCACAGCACTATAACTTAGTTATTTTTACACAAGACAAATGTATTCCTAAGACAATGTGTATGGGTCTATGGTGGTAAAAAGACACGTTTAAGAATCTAGGGTTTGTGAAAATATCTAATTAGTAAAGAATAGGGGCAATCATAACAGTAGCATGATCCAAAACACATCAGTTCAACTTAAGAGTAAAAACACTTTCCATGCACAGCATACCAATCTTCCAGCTAACAATATCACACAAGTGAGCATGCTAATCTTGTATATCCTGCAATTATATGCCATGCCAAAGTATCAATATCTCATGCCAAAAGAGAGCTGAGTAGAGTAGGTGGAAAGAGAAAATATGACTCAAGAAGCACGGAATTTGGAACCAATGGAGAAACCATTCTTTCCTCTAATGTCCAAGAGGCCAAAAGCAAAGTAAAAGCTTCCAGTTGGTTGAGATTCAGCCATGCACCAGTAAAAATCAAGGAAACAACCACAAAACCACTTTCTAATACTAAACCATACATTTTGCTAAACTAGAGTGTGAAAGCTACAGCAGAAATATATAAAAATAATAAATAGCCCAGACCAATCAGCCTTCTGTAAAAAGTAAGCAGGATAAACTTCATCTGCTTTAAAAATAATATGGAGCTAACCCAATATGTAAGCAACACTGAGATAGAACTTCGGAAGCAATATACTTACCCTTCACTAACCAAATTCAGAGCCAGGTTGACCAAAACAGAATGTGAAAGGCCCAATTTGTTCAAAACTGATGTAAGAGGATTGTATGGATGCCGCACATTGAGTTCAAAATTTAGGGTGATCAGTATCATCTGTTCAGCATCGAGCACTCTCTCTCGATATTTCTCAAACCAATCCTGTTTAAAACACAACATTTCATGTCAGTATCTGAAAAGTGCAAACTTTCTGCAAACACAAACATGATCACATGAAAGGGAAAAACTGCCAAATTAAATCTGTATTCCCCCCAACTATGAATGCTTGAATAATCACACAGTTCACGGTGCCAATGCAAATCATAAATGATTTTCTCAACTTCTCTCAAATTGAAGACATACAACAAATGCAATTAAATAGGAGCACTGCAGCAAGATACTCACAACAGGGAGGAGGTATGACAACAAAGCAATATCTTGCTTATGGTATATCGCACAAGATGTTCTTAATACATTGCTCAAAGGGCGTGGCGTTTCCTCGGACTTTGCAGCAAGAAAAAGAGCTGCAGTAGCAATCAACTGTAATAAAAGCAGAGAACAGTCAACCTACCAGGTACAGAATAAACAAAAACATAGCCACACTTCCTTTCAAGCAATGACCAGTTTCTTAAAAAAATCATGCTCATTATGTGGTTAAAAAAATAAAAGAAGTATCATTAGTACTTAGCTATTCTAAAAATGAAAGCTCTTCCACAACATAGCAATAAATTGGATTCTGGAAATTAAGAGAAATCAACATTTCTGCATCAATGATAAAAAATATTACAAGAGTAAGGAATCAAAGACTAACAAATCGGTCATGACAGGCATGTGAACGTCGGACAAAAAATCGGTGGCACAAAACCATGGAAGTGCCAATAGTGGTTTGTGGCCTGCAAGAATCATGAACAAAAAGGATATTTCATATTGTGAAAAATTCACTTCATAGGAAACAACCAGAACTTTCAGCTCTTCGTTCTATCAAGAAAATCAGAAGAAAATATCAATCAAATAAAGAAATGCAAGGAAACAGCAGGAAATACAAAGAAAGAAAGATGAATCACTTACAAATCTAGCTGCAAGCCAAGGTTCTGAAGGAAGGCACAATAAGAATACCGCAAATGAGTTTCTCGCAAAGCATCAATACCATCTTTCCTGGATGGAGAGCGTCTCTCAATCTCATCCCTCGACATAAATACCGGTTCATCTTCCTCCAATTTTGACCTGTCACGTTTTCTACCAGACGTTGAAACCTCCCCATTTGATCTAACAGGCATTGGGGCAGCTGAATAATGTCCTGCCACAACTGAATTTTCATACGCATTCATAAGCACGAAACGTCTCTCACCATCTATATTTTCAAACGCATTCAGCTGCATGAAACATCTCCCACCATCTGTACTTCCACGTGTGTTCATCTGCGTGGAACATCTACCACCATCTGTAGTTTCATATGCGTTCATAGACTGAAAATACTTTCCACCATCTCCCCAAGTTCCAGGGCTAAATTTCCTCCTCTTAAATGATGGAGGCAGAGGAGGAGGTGGTGGTGGAAGATTAACGTAATCGGAATTACAATCATAACTATAATGATTATGATCCCCATATTTCCCTACAAAGTCGCGAAATTTATCATAGTAATTCCAATCACTACTGTTATATCCATTACTTCCATTCACATTGATATTCGAGTCCCAGTTTCGATAGTTAAAACCATTCTTATCATACCAAAGGTCTTCGTGCAAAGTTCCCCCGTGTGATCGATAGTTTTGCGAATACGACATTATTTCTGCACAAATTTACAATTACATCAACTAATCAACAAAAATTAAAACTAAACACTTATCAAAATCTAATTAACAAGATCAAAAAATACATCAATCAAATTCATCAATAACAAAACAGACTAATTCTATTTCAACAAAAAACAGGCTAATTCAATCAGAACCGTAAAATTAAATAACTGGACGGGTAAAAAAGAGAGAAATACCTGATATAGAAAATAGATAGATCTGAGAGAAAAGATGGAGAGAGTTTTGAAAAGAAGGGAAATCGTAAAGAGAAGAAAAGGAGTGAGGAAAGAAGATAATTATTAGAAGTTGAATTTGCTTTCTGTGAGTTTTTAAATATAATTAATCAGAAAATATTTGATGGTTGGTTGAATTGAGAAGTAAACGGGTAATTATGTTTTGACTGTTTGTACGGTTGGATTTAGTTGGGTGCGTGGCCCCACCAAAGTGGACCAGATGTTATGCATGTACGAGATTACGTGGCAGCGGTTTGTTGGTTGTGTTCCTGAAACAGATGTTCAAATAACTGTCGTCACTTGCAAGTGGATCTGAATGAGGCCCATTGAGCTCTGTCAAATTTGACTCAGTTTGCTTCGCGTCCAAATTATAGGCCCATTAGTTTTTCATCGCGTTTTGTTCAAACAATTATACAAACTACTATGTTTTGAGTTTGAAATACTATGAATGTCAGTGTATTTTGTTTGTTTTTTTATTTTTTTTGATTGACAAGATTCTAGTTCACTATTATATGAATGTCAAATTACATGTTCCAAAACACAAAAATACCACTTTTTGTTCTCCCTACATATGAACAATAATGAACAACAATGAACATTAAACCTACCCTAACATTTTTACAATTAAAACCTCAAAATCGGGCATTTTCATATTTTTAAAACTTTAACTGACATTAACAGAAATGAACAAACTTAGCCAACATTCCTATTATTTTAAACACAAATTTGTGCATTCCTTAAATTTTCTTCGTCTTCTTTAAATAATTATAGGTAATTATCTCCTATGTAAGTTTTAAAGTTTATCATTGTAAAAATAGTATATGAGTTTGTTTAATTATAAATATAACCGTCATAAAATTTATATTATAAAAATAATATTGTTAAGTTTTGATATTAAAGTTTTAACCAATATCATCATGTGAACCTTTGTAAATCTCAAAACGTTTGAGATGTAATTAAGTATGTTTTTTGTGAACTTGATCATGTAAACATCTGTGAAATCTGTGAACTTTAAAATTTGTGCTCAAATTGAGTATTTTTTTTGAGAACATGATCATGTGGCTTCTGTGAATTTTAAAACGTGTTGTGATGTGACTGAGTATATTTTTTTGTTAACTTGATCTTTGTAAACCTACTTGAACCTTAGAATATGTACTCTAATTGATTTTTCGTTTTTTGAACTTGATCATGTGAACCTCTATGAACCTTAAAACATGCGTTAACTTAATTATATCTTTTGTGAACTTTGAGCATGTGAACCTTTGTAAACCTTAGAACGAGTGTTTAAATTGAGATTTTTTTGAACTTAAGCATGTGAACCTTTGTGGACCTTAGAACAAGTGTGAAGTGATTGAGTTTTTTTTTTGTGAACTTGTGCATGTGAACTTCTGTTAATCTTAGAACAAGTAGTCAAATTGAGTATTTTGTTTATGTGAACTTGTACATGTGAACCTCTGTGAACCTTAGAATGTGTTATCAAATACATGTATATGTTTATGTGAACTTGATAATGTGAACCTTTGTGAACTTTGGAGAACAAAAACTTTAAGATTTCATCTCTGTCGTGAAAATTCAAAAAAATAGTGGGATTATGAAATTTTGATAGAAAATTAACTTAAAACTACAATCAATAAGAATTATTTCACTTGATTTCATACCTGAGTTGAAACACACTATCTGATTTCTTCAAACATGATTCTTCATTGATTTTCTTTGATTTAAAAAAAAAAGTAATGTTTGGATTTTTTTTTATTTCTATAATTGATAATTGTGTTGATTTTTTGATTTCAATAGTGAGTTTCTAAAGATGAAAATTTGTTTGATTTGAAATTTTGAATTAAGAGAGATTTTGGGATGATAAATCACGCATAATTGTATCTTCAGATTCAGTTAGTTATGCTTTAGCTATTTTTTAAGTATAGAATGTTTGGATTGTCATATTTTTAATTAACAAAGTTATTGGTTATTTTCTCAATATACAAATATTATTAAGTAGTAGGTTTGTTAAATTTTTTCAATTAATTACGCATTTTTATTTTTTTTAACTATGATGTACAAATGGGATAAGGTTCATTTTCGGGCTCAACGTTTTGTTGAAAATACAATATTAGGTCCAATAATTTTTTGGTCTAATTTGATGTCTAACATTTTCATTGTAGCTCAATTAAAGTGTTAATTAATACACTAATACATAGAAGCTTATGTGCTACTAACAGTGTTACATTAGAGTTACACTTGAACGTTAAATTATAATATTTAACATCATCAGTTCAAAACGATATTATTTTATTATGATAACTGTAACACTCAAAATTAAAACTAATATTTTCTAAATATTCAAAACCAATACTGATTTTAATTTCAGACATAAAAAATAAAGAAAACATTTATCCAGACTTTCAAACATTTTCGATACAAACAGGATATGAAAAGGATTATTAAATAATAAAATATGAAATGTAAAATAAAATACATTTCTTTTAAATTTCCTTTTCAGAACAGTCCCCGTTTAAGAAATACGTGCTCGAATCCTCCTCGCGGTAATCCTGCTATACTTGCATCATCATTTAAAACAAACAAAAGGGGTGAGTATAAAATATACGCAGTAAGTGCAAACCCAATTTAAGTTTTAAATTAAGCACAGGGTCCAGTTAGAACATGAGGACATGTTCATACTTTCATCCCATTATTCAATTACTATATTGAACTTAAAGTTCATTATATATTCGATTTTTATATCCAACATGATTTCATACTGGTCAGTACGAGGACGTACTGAGTTATTAACTTTCCATTCTCAATTTGTGTCTTATATATTCCCAGGATTTTATTTGTACAATATGTACAATCAGATAAACAAGTAGACTCACACAAGAGTTCTAACATACCAAAATACATACACACTCAACATATAATTCATTAATCTCAAATAATCGACTATATATGATAACTCGTTATCATAATAATTAAATAATCAATAACACATATCAAAATGTCATAAATACAAAATCATGTGCATATGAATGTTGTGCAATCACATGCAAATGTCTGCCCCGGGATCTTTCTTTTCTTTTCTATTTCTTTCTCTTTTTTTTTCTTTTTCTTTTCTTTTTATATCATTTTTCCCTCGGTCCCAGACCGGCATCGTACGGTATAATCGAGATCTCTCCCGATATCATCGGTCCCAAACTGGCATCGAGCTCTCGCCCGAAATCATCAGGCCCAGCCTATATCTCATATCTCAGTGTCACACAGTAATGCAACACAATAAATGGTCAATGCATTCATGTAATGATGTCTCAATCTCATATGTTTGACACATACAATCACAGCAAATAAATGCTTTCGTAATTAATCACTTCCTCGTATAAATATCAATTAAGATATATGTATATATATACTAAAGAACATGTCAAATAATTCATTTAAGAATTATAAAATTTATTTAAAAGGCAAGGTTAATATTATGCTAATTTAAATTTCAATATTTCACATATTATTCCTAATAATAATTAATCTTCTTATTTTATTTTTATTCCAATTGTCTCTCAATTCTTTATCTTTATTTTCTATCGTAAAATTGATATTATTTTATACCCATTTTATTTTGTGGATAATTAAGTATACGAGATTGGTATAGAGAACGTGGGTCGTTCCCAGTAAGGGTGTCCAATTGGTCGGTTCGGTCGGTTTCGGCCACCGAACCGAAAAAACCGAAAACCGATTTTCGGAGAAAAAAATAACCGAACCGAACCGTTTCATATACATAACCGAACCGAACCGAATTTTTTCGGTTTGGTTCGGTCGGTTAACCGAATTTTTTTTTTATATTATTTATTATTTCATTATTTAATTAATATTCATTGATTCAATATCTTTTTTCAATATTATATTATTAGTTATGACGATTTCTCTACTCATTAATTATTTAGTTCAC